>PITA01021894.1:0-31619 GCA_004023965.1 Spilogale gracilis | reverse complement strand
TTACAGGGTAAAGAAAAGGGTTATCAAGGGTAAATGAAGAGGTCAAAAAGTGAAGTCCAACCTATATGACCCCCAAGACCATAATTTATATAATATAGAAGCAAAAACAATTACACAGACACACTGACAAACTAGAGTGGGAAGGTGAGGGCAGACACTCCTTGTGGGCAAGGAATGCGTTTCAGACGCTCCCGAGTTTGTCTTGTTGTTATTGTTGGAGGAGCCCACTTTCAATAGACATAGGTGGATTAGAACTGGTTGTATATAGGGGTAGTATTGAATAGGGATGTGGGATTGACTTGAAGCTTGAATCTACATGTACACGTAAAAGAGAGAATAAAGTAAAGAGGAGAGAAGAAAGGAAAAAACAGAGAGAGTGATCAGGGAAGAAGAGGCAACAACAAAAGCAGAAAATACAGGGTGCGCTTGAAAAATTTTAGGGTAAAAAGAGAAAAAATAAAAAAAATAAAAAAGAATAAAAAAATAAAAAAAATAAGAAATGTTATGGGGTCTTGTGTTGGGTATCACGTTGTGATAGGAAGGGGGCTAAAAATTGAAAGAAGAAAAACCGTGAAAATGTATTTTTAAGCTTAAAGTGGACGCTTTAAAAGTAAAAATAGGAAAAAGTTTAAAAAAGTAAATGAGGTGGAAAACTGTATCAATGAGTTGTAGGGCTTTTGGTACTTGTAGTCAGTGCCAGGAGTTTAATAAATTGCCTTTCCCCCGATTTGGGGTTTTGCATTGGAGTATTGTCCTCCTGAGCTTCTGGCGTGCTTTCTGGGGGGGGGTGTGCCGTTCCCTTTCTATCCTTGTACCTAGGCTGAGTCTCTTGGCCCCCTTGCCAGAGGCCGGTCTCAATGGTAACCAGGTTATCAGGTTACAATTCTCTGGTAGCGGAGCATTGTTCTTTTACGTCTTTTTTCAGCTGTTGTGGAAGTCAGGTCGGAGCAAGATGTCTGCGCCCAGACCTCCCTCCCAGAGAGAGCCTCTACACAGGGAGGGGCTCTTTCCAGCCTCCCGGTTGGCAGTCTGTCACAGCCGGGCTGGCGCAGGTGTTGTATTGATTTCTGCCCCCGCCCCCGCTTGTCGTTTCACTCCCGCACCTCAAAGCCACAACTCCTGTTGGATCGCACGACTTTGTCTGCGCCCTGGGACCCGCGGCCTCTCCGGTTCCACCCAAGTCTGTAAAAACGCCTTCCCTGGGGGGGTCTGCGCGCGGCCCACCTTGTGGAGAGAAACGGGAGAGAAGGTCAGTGGCATAAAAATAGAATCCACGGTCGCCGCTTTCGTGGCAGGTGTGGTGGCTCCGGCGGCTCAGACGGCTCCAGCGGCTCTGGTGTGCGCGCGGGGGCGGCGCCCGGCAGGCACAGTGTGCGCAGGGGGGCCCTGGGCGGCGGGAGAAGAGAAAAAATTTTTAAAAATCTCCTTGCCTTGCCCCGGGCTCTGCTGTGTTCCCATTTCTGTTTAGCCCTGATTCAGGCCGTATTCTGCTGTTATTCCTCCCTCACAGAACACTTTCGTTTTGGGGTATTTGTTTTCAATGGTTCAGCTCTGCGGGCTTCCTCCCCAACTCCCCTGTCTCTGGGGGCAAGCCTTCAGACCCTCTTATTTGTTTCTACCTTTTTGCTGATGTTCCTTGTGTCTCATGGCGGTCCAGAAGTGAGAAATATCACATTTCAGGCTGATTTCATGGGTGTTCCCGGTGGTCTTGTAGTTTTTTTTTTTTTTTTGCTGGATTTCAGCTCTCTTCAGGGAACTCCCTGAAATGTGGTCACCTGGCCTTCTGCCATCTTGACTCCCCTCAATCTAGAAATTCTTTTTAATATTGTGTTGCTCCATCTGTGGCAAAACTAGTTTCTAAACAAAGATTAACATGAACCCCAACATCTTTTTCAATAAGTTTTTTCTAAGATTAGTGGCATATAAGTGAGTAAGATTTTATTATGTTAGCAAACATAAAGTCAAAGGACTATTTATTTATAAAGAATGAATTTTTAAAATTCCCTTTTTCTACTTCTGCATAACATACAGGACCTCTTGGTTTAGTGACTCTTTGAGACTTAAGTGGTCCTATAGTACCTATTTTCCCCTTCTGCTTGCCTGACTTTAGGAAGCTTTAAAAAATAAATGTATCTTCATTTGCTAGACTAAGTAGGAATGATAAGTGGTAAAAATCAGTTATTTGAAAATATTATGATATACATATTTTAAATATATTATGAAAATACTTTCATTTTCTGTTTCAGGATTTCAGTACAGCTTTCCATCTTGCCATTTTTTGAATTCCAACTTTCTATCTGATCATCTCTATGCTATTTCTTTTCTGTGTATAACTTCCCTTCTGTTACAGTTGATAAATTCATTCTTCCTTTAAAAAAGTTATATGAGGGTGCCAGAGTGGCTCAGTTAGTGAAGCATCTGCCTTCCGCTCACGTCATGATCCCAGTGTCCTAGGATTGGGACCGACTTTGGACTCCCTGCTCAGAGGGGAGTCTGCTTCTCCTTCTCCCTCTGTTGCTTCTCTCTCTCTCTGTCAAATAAATAAATAAAATCTTTAAAAAAATAAAATCATTGCTCCATGCGATATGTGATAAACAATGAATCTTGGCACACTGAAAAAATAAAATAAATTTAAAGTAAAAAAATAAAATAAAATCATTATACACAACTGATAAATTATTGAACACTACATCTGAAACTAATGACTGAATTTAAATAAACTGTTGTTTGCTAAATATTAATAAAAACTAAAATAAAATAGCATATAATATTTTATATAGATAAAATAATATATGTAACACATCACTAAGTTATTTTTTGATCTCCCATGATCCTCTATACTATTTCTTATATTCCACATATGAGTGGATATCAGTAAGTTATGAAGTTTAATTTTCATAAACTAATTGGTACCTCTTTTGTCCAATACCTTTGCTTCCTAATATGAACACTACTTTTTGGAATTTTGTATTTGTAATTTCTGGTGTGTTTGTGTTTGTGTATATACATCTCTTTCTCTCTCTCAACATCTCTCTATTCTATCTAAAACCATGTAAATGGATCATAAACAATGTATTGTTTAGAGTTGCTTATTTTTAAGCTTTAGGGACGTCATGGTGAATAATATTTTTAATGTATTGTTGGATCCTATTAGCAAGGATCTTGTTAAGAATCTTGGCATCCATATTCATCAGGGATATTTGTCTGAAGTTCTCCTTTTTGATGGGGTCTTTGCTTTGGGGATTAGAGTAATGCTGGCTTCATAGAAACAAGTTTTCCTGCTTTTCCTTTTTTTTTTTTTTTTTTGAAACAGCTTCAGGAGAATAGGTATTATTTCTTCTTTGAATGTTGGGTAGAATTCTCCAGGGAATCCATCAGGTCCTGGGCTCTTGTTTTCTTGGGAGGTTTTTGATCCCTGCTTCAATCTTGTTACTAGATACTGGTCTATTCAGATTGTCAGTTTCTTCCTGTTTCTGTCAAGGAAGTTTATAGGTTTCCAGGAATGCATCCATATCTTCTAGGTTGTTCAGCTTTTTGGCATATAACTGTTGAAAGTACTTTCTGATGATTGTTTCTACTTCCTTGGTGTTAGTCGTGATCTCTCCCCTTTCATTCATAATTTTATTAATTTGGGTCTTCTCCCTTTTCTTTTGGATTAATTTGGCCAATGGTGTATCAATCTTATTAATGCTTTTAAAGAATCAGATTCTAGTTTTGTTGATGTGTTCTACTGTATCTCTACTTTCTAATTCATTGACCTCTGCTCTAATATTATTTCCTGTCTTGTGTGTGGGGCTGGATTAATTTGTTATTGATTTTTCAGTTCTTTAAGGTGTAATGAGAGTTGGTGTATTTGAGATTTTTTTCAGTTTTTTGAGTGAGGCTTGGATAGCTATGTATTTCCTCTTAGGGCTGCCTTTGCTGTATCCCATAGGATTTGGATTGATGTATCTTCATTCTCATTTGGTTTCCATGAAATGTTTAAGTTCTTGTTTGATTTCCTGGTTGATCCAAAAATTCTTGAGCAGGATAGTCTTTAGCTTCCAAGTGTTTGATTTTCTTCTGAAATTTTGCTGTGGTTGAGTTCCAGTTTCAAGGCATTGTGGTCAAAGAACATGCAGGGAATAATCTCAATCTTTTGGTATCAGTTAAGCCCTGATTTGTGACATAGTATGTGGTTTATTCTGGAGAAAGTTCTATGTGCACTCAAGAAAAATGAGTATTCTGCTGTTTTAGGGTGGAATGTTCTGAATATATTTATGAGATCCATCTGGTCCAATGTGTCATTCAAAGCTCTTGTTTCTTTGTTGATTTTCTGTTTAGATGATCTGTCCATTTCTGCGAGTGGTATGTTAAGATCTACAATTAATGGATTCGTATCAATATGACTCTTTATTTTGCTTAACAGTTGGCTTATGTAGTTGGATGCTCCCATGTTGGGGGCATAAATAGTTACAACTGTTAGATATTCTTGGTGTATAGATCTTTTAAGAATTATATAGTGTCCTTCTGTGTCTCTGATTACAATCTTTAGATTAAAATCTAATTTGTCTGATATGAGATCACTATCCCAGCTTTCTTTTGAGGTCCATTGGCATGAAAGATTGTCCTCCATCCCTCACTTTCAGTCTGGAAGTGTCTTTAGATTCAAAACGTGTCTCTTGTAAGACAGCATATGGATGGGTCCTGTCATTTTATCCAGTCTGCACCCCTGTGCCTTTTTATTGGAGCAGTTAGGCCTTCATGTTGAGAGTGATTATTGATAGATACATTTTTATTGACATCATGTTGCCTGTGTAGTTTATGTTTCTATAGATTCCCTCTGTAAATTTCTGTTCTGTGTCACTCTTGGGTTCGTTTCTCTTTTATAGAACCCCTCTTAATATTTCTTGTAGTGTTGGTTTGGTGGTTGCATAATCTTTTAGACCTTGGCAGTCCTGGAAGCTCTTTATCTCTCCTTCCATTTTGAAAGTCAACCTTGCTGGGTACATTGTCTTTGGTTGCATATTTTCGTCATGTAACTTCCTGAATATGTCTTGCCAGCCCTTTCTGGCTTGCCAGGTTTCTGTGGATAAGTCTGACCTTATTCTGATGGTCCTCCCTCTGTTTGTAAGTGATCTATTCCCCCTAGCTGCCCTTAAGACATATTCTTTGAATTTATGATTCATGAATTTCACATTTATGTGCTTGTCAGTTTTTCGAGCCTCATTGATTTTGGGGGTGTCCTCTATGCCTCTAGGACACAAATACTTGTTTCATTCTCCAGATTAGGGAAATTTTTCTGATACTGGAGTATTTCATGGCATCATTTATTTCCCTAATTCTATTTTAATTAGATTTTAGCTGTTTGTTCCAAGACTTCTCCTGCTCCTTCTTCGTAGTCAATCTGTCTTCTGGATCACTAATGTGATCTTCTGCTACACTTACCCAAGCTGTTAGAGTACTTAGATTAGATTGGATCTCACTGATAGCATTTTTAACCTCTGCGAGTTTGGCTTTCACTTCTGCCCCTAAAATTTCTATTTTGCCACTAATCGTCTTGTCCAGCTTAGCCATTGCTTGGATAATTGCTAACCTGAATTCTATTTCTATCATATTGTTTGTGTTCATCTGCAGTAGTTATGTGGCAGAGGTTGCAGTCTCTGAGTTTTTCATCTGTTTGGTGTTTCTCCTCCAAGTCATTTTGTTGAGGGGTGGTTGAGGGGATGTATAGCTGAATATATCAACCATGCTCCAGGTGAGTTGCTCTTTGGAAGGTTTCAGAACAATCAGAAGTTACCACCAAAAAGGAAGAAGAATGAAAAAGGAGAGAAAAAGAGAAAAGCAAGAAAAAACCTGGCCAAAATGGGCCCCAATGGTAGAATTTATATGGCATAAACCACCCCCAAAATAAAGAAAAATACTGTTTAAAGTAAAAGAAAGGGGGGGGCATCTGTGTGGCTCAATTGGTTAAGTGACTTCCTTCAGTTCAGGTCATGATCCCGGAGACCCGGGATCGAGCCCCGCATCTGGTTGCCTGCTCAGTGGGAAGCCTGCTTCTCCCTCTCTCACTCCCCCTGCTTGTGTTCCCTCTCTGGTTATATTTCTCTCTGTCAAATAAATAAAATCTTTTTTAAAAAAAGTAAAAGAAAGGGGAAGAAATTAAGAAGCAAAACCCACCCCAAACAACCCCCAAGAACAGTATTTATATATTACAAAGGCAAAAGCAAATACACAGATACACTGACAGATGAATGGGATGGGAAGGTGAGTACAAACCCTTGTTGTGGGCAAGGAAAGTATTTCCGTTCTTCCTGGGTGTATCTTGTTATTATTGTTTAGAGGACTCCACTTTCTAGAGATATATGTAAATTAAAACTAGTTTATATATAGGGGTAGCATTTAATAGAAACAAAGGATTACCTTGAAGCCTATGTCTATATGTTTATTTAAAAGAAATACAGAAAAAAAAGAAACAATCACAGATATGTGTTTGAAAAAAGTTCATGGTAAAAAGTTATTATGGAGTGTTGTAATAATTATCACATAATAATAAGTGGGTTAAAAAATGAAAGAACAAAAACCATGAGAATGAATTTAAAATTTAAAATGAAACTTAAAATAAAAATAAAAAGAAGTTAAAAATATAATAAAATGAAAAGCTGTATCTATAAAATATACAGATTTTGGGGTAGTACTGGGAGCTTAGTATGTTGTTTGTAACGTGATGTTGGGGTTTTACGGTTTTATGGAGACCCTTTGATGTTGTCCTCTTGTTCTTCTGGCTTGCCTTCTGAGGGAGGGTTCTGCTGCATTGTTTTTCAGTCAGTGTGGCCTGGGCTGAGTCTCCCCCACCCCCTGCTTTCAAGGGTCTCGACTCTATGGCAACCGGGTTTTCAGGCTTTTTTTCTCTGGAGGATTTGTTCTTTTGCGGCTTTTTGCAGGTTTTTGGAAAGTCAGGGCAAATAAGCTGTCTGAACCCAGACCTCTGTCTTAAAGAGAGGTTTCAGTTAGCTCCCTTATGGTGTGGGGCACACAGACTCCCTCTCTATTTTCCCCTGCATCCTGCCACCTCTGACAGGTAGCACGCACCCACAGTTGCTAGCCAGAATGGTGCCCGAAGCTCCCGCTTGTCTCTTCACTCCTGTGCCACAGAACTGCGATTGATACTGGTTTGTGCAAGCTTGTCGCTGTCTGGGTGCTCTCTGAAGCCCACACCCACGCTGGGAGCACTAGTATCCGTGGTCCTGCATGTCTCATGGAAGGCTGCAGAGTCACCTGTTGCAGGTTGCTTGCACCCAGCCCAAGCAGTGGACCAAGTGCATGGAGTTCAGGGCTTCCTGCCACCCTGTTCCCTCAGGTGGCACCATTGAGCACGTTCTATCCCTGGCCCAGGGCTGCAGCCTTATGTTCCTGCCTGCAGCCATAAGCTTTTCTGGTTGCCTCTTACAACCCTTTGTTTTTGAGTGCTTTTAACCAGACTGAAACTTGTTGCTGGTCCCCATGCACAGGGCACTTTTGTACTGGGGTATTACTTCCCAATGGGTCGCTTCTGGTGGTTCCCTCCCTCTATTTCTCCTCCAAAATCAGTCTGAGTACTCCTGCTCCTCTTCCCCCATAGAGATCCAGAAGTGTGTAATCTTTCGTCCCCGGCTTATTTCATGGGTTTTTATAGTGTTTTGGACATATTTAGCTCACTTTAGGGGACCCTTTGGAAAGGGTTCTACTTTTCTTCCGTCTTGTCCCTGAATAACACAGAAATTCTAATGACTTATCTAAGTTAAACAATTAGAGGACAAAGCAATTTATTTTTGAATGTGTGTCTGGATACTCATATATTTGAAGCTGAATTTATTTTTTTTTATTATGTTGAATTAGCCAACATATAGTACCTCATTAGTTTTAGATGTAGTGGTCTGGGGCACCTGGGTGGCTCAGTCATTGGATATCTCCCTTCAGCTCAGGTCATGATCCCAGAGTCCTGGGATCAAGCCCCACATTGGGCTCCCTGTTTGGTGGGAAGCTTGCTTTTCCCTCTCTTGTTACCCCTGCTTGTGTTCCTTCTCTCACTGTGTTTCTCTCTGTCAAATAAATAAATAAAATCTTTAAAAAATAGATGTAGTTGTCAACAATTTGTTAGTTGCATATAATACTGAGTGCTGACTTTGAAACTATTCATTTACCTGTAGAAAAGGAGATTGAAAGGAAGTTCTTTATTTTTTATTTTTTTACTCTTTCCAGTTAGTGAACATACAGTGCAATATTAGTTTCAAGTATTCAGTATACTGATTCAGCACTTCCACAAAACAGCCAGTGCTATTATGACAAGTGCACTCCTTAATCCCCATCACCCATTTAACCCATCTCTCCATCCATCTCCCTTCTGGTAATCATCAGCTTGTTTTCTATAATTAAGGGTATTTAGGTGTTATTGACTCGTATCTCTGAAATACAGAATTATGTACAATCATTTTACCTGTTATTCTTTTCTGCAGTTTTCAAGTTATTCAAATAAGTATTGCCTGCTTATAAGTTTACAAGCATATATGAATTTTACACATGTAAACTCAGAAGACACAGAATTGTTGAGACATTGGGAAGATAGATATTGTTGAATTTTGTGAATTTTGAAAACCCCTGGGCTTAAATGTGATGTCAGAGAAATGTCAATGAGTTTTTTTTAAGAAGGAGAAAAAATTAGGAATAAGATAGATCTTATTAATATTTTCTACTTTAATTAAGTCAGAAAGAAAAATGACTCCAAAATATGTTTCTTAGGCAATGCTGAATCTTCTCTGTATGTTGTTCATGAGTTTTCTATCTTCCAGGATGGCAGGTCAGGGATCCTGTGAAGTAACAGGGTCTGAAGCCCTCTCTGAACTTCCCTTCTTTGCAAAAAAGAAATGGACTTGGAATAATAGAAAATAATATCTGGAAAGTGCCAAATTAAGTTTAAATTTGGAATAGCTTCAATTCATTGGGAAATTTCCTAGCAAAACTCATTTTATTTTTGACTCTTTAGAATCATAACTAAATATTAAAAAGCTTAGAAACTACTCCCTATACACTTAAGTACAATTATAAAATATTGCATGTACACAAAGTGCAATAGGAATATTTAATAGGGTGGGCAAGATGGCAGAGAAGTAGGAGACCCCATTTCAAGTGGTCCCCTAAAGTGAGCTAAATATCTACCAGAACGCTCTGAACACCTATGAAATCAGCCTGAGATGTAAGATTACACACTTATGGATCTCTATGGGGGAAGAAGATCATCAGTGGAGAGGGAAAGCAGAATGGGATCACTTGGACTGATATCAGAGGATAAACACAAAGGTGAGGGAGCCACCAGAAGCAACCCATTGGAAAGTAATACCCCAATACGAATGTGCCCTATGCTTGGGGACCAGCATCAATTTGGAGTTTGGTTAAAAGCACTCAAAAAACCCAAAGGGTCTTAAGGGGCAGTTGGTGGAATTAGGCAGCCATGGGGACAGACCTAAGCCCATGGTCCCAGAATGGCCACAGCTGGCACCAGTCAGCACCTAAAAGAGCCTGGTGGGGACTCCAGTGTGTGGTCTCTGAGCCTGCGGCTTTCTGCTGCTTGCACCACCACTCGGGCTGGGCACACCTCTGCCCGTGCCTGAGAGAGGCCACTTGGCCTGCAGCCTTTGCATGACCTGCACTGTAGCTGGGTCTGCGGTTACCCAGTGTGGGCGTGGGCTGCAGATAGCAGTCCCAGCAATGGCAGCCATTGGGTTCAGGCTTACCCAAACCAATATTACTCACGTTTTCTGTGGTGTTAGGGTGCAGAGACAAGCAGGGCAGTTACTGGGGGTGCACACCACCTATGAGAGGTTGCGGTGTGCAGGGGAGTTTGCAGAGGGGGAGTCTATGTGTTCTGAATCATCCAGAGGGGAGCAGATTGAGGCTTCTCTCTGAGGCGGAGGTCTGGGTGAGGACAGCTTACTTTGCTCTGACTCTCTGAAAATCCACAAAAAGCCACCAAAGAACAAAAACCTGCAGAGAACAAAACCCTGAAAAACGGTTTCCATAGAGCCCAGCCCCTTGGTAAGGGGCAGGGAGACTCAGCCAAAGCAAGATTGATTGAAAAACAATGCGCAGGCACCTCCCCCAGAAGGCAAGCCAAAAGAACAAGATGACAGCCACCAAAGGGTCTCCATAAAACTATAAAATCCCAACATCAGGTAAAAACAATATATTAAGCTCCCAGTACTGCCCCCAAACCTGTCTACTTTATAGATACAGCTTTTCTTTTCATTTTAAAATTCATTCTCACAATTCTTGTTCTTTTATTTTTCTAACCTACTTATTATTTATAAGTTGATTTTTATGCAACATTCCATAATAACTTTTAACTTGAACTTTTTCATACATATACCTGGTTTCTTTTTCTTCTTTTTAAAATATACATATAGATATAAGCTTCAAGGTAATTTTTTTTTCCTATTCAATACTAACCCTATACATAAACCAGTGTTAATTTCCCTATATCTCTAGAAAGTTGAGTCCTTTAACAAAGATAACAAGATACACCCAGGAAGAACTGAAATACTTTCCTCCCACATAGAAGTTTTATTCTTCTATCTTATTCTTCCTATCTTATTCTTCTGTCAGTGTTTCTGTGTACTTGTTTTTGCCTTTGTACTATATAAATCTTATTCTTGGGGGTTGTTTGGGTTGGGTTTTTCTATTTTTTTCCTTTCTTTTACTTTTGTCGGTCTTTTTGTTTATTTGGTTTTGTTTTTGTGCTGTATAAAGCTTATCTTGGTGACCCATTTTGGCGAGTTTTTTTCTTTCCTTTTTTTCTCTTTTTCTCTCTTCTTTATTTCTTTTTTGTAGTGACTTCTTATTACTCCAAAACCTTCCAACAGGCACCTTGCCTGGATTGTAGTTGATATATTCAGCTATACAACCCCTCAATCACTCCTCACCGAAATGGAGAAGGAACACCCAACAGAGGAAAAATTCAGAGACTGTGGCCTCTGCCACAGAACTACTGGATATGGACATAAACAATATGATGGAAATGGAATTCAGGATAGGAATTTTCCAAGCAATGACTAAGTTGGAAAAAAAAATTAGTGGCAAAATAGAATCTTTATGGGAGGAAGTTAAAGCTGACTTGGCAGAGGTTAAAAAATGCTATCAATGAGATCAAATCTAATCTAAATACTCTAAGAGCTAGGGTAAGCAAAGCATAAGATCTCATTAGTGTTCTAGAAGACAGATTGATTGAGAAGGAGGAACAGGAGAAGACGTGGAACAAACAGCTTAAAAGCCATGACAGTAGAATTAGGGAAATAAATGATGCCATGGAACATTCCAATATCAGAATTATTGGGATACCTGAAGGGGTAGAGAGAGAGAAGACTAGAAGATAGAGTTGAACAAATCCTGGATGAAAATTTCCCTAATCTGAGGAATGGAACAAATGTTCATATCTTAAAGCCAGAGAGGAAACCCCCCCCAAGATCAATGAGGGTAGAAAAAGTCCAGGCACATAATTGTGAAATTCACGAATCAAAAATTCAGAGAACATGTCTTAAGGACAGCTATGGGGAAGAGATCCCTTATGTACAGAGGGAGGACAATCAGAATAATGTCAGACCTGTCCACAGAAACCTGGCAAGCCAGAAAGGGCTGGCAAGACATATTCAGGGCACTAGTGAGAAGAACAGGCAGCCAAGAATACTTTATACTGCAAGAGTGATATTCAAAATGGAAGGTCAAGTGGAATTCATCTTCCATCACTTGAGGGATTTAATAATTTGTGCACTTGAGCTGCTAGCTGTTCGAACTGGTTTAACAATTAGTTGGGCTTTGAAATCTTTCATGTCTCATAACTATAAATGAAGAAGGGCCTCAGGCACACTTAGATAAATGTCTCAATGAGTTAACTAACATCCAAACTAGAAGCTGCTTCTTTGAAAGAATTAATAATATTGATAAACAACTGGTCAAACTAATCCAAAAGAAAAGAGAGAGGACCCAATATATAAAATTATGAATGAAAGGTGAGAGATCATGACTAACACCAAGGATGTAGAAACAATCATACAAAAAATTTGTATGAACAGTTATATGCCAATAAGTTAAATAACCTGGAAGATATGGACACATTCCTCAAAACCTATAAACTTCCAAGAGGAAGAAATGGACAACCTGAATAGATCAATATCTAGGAATGAGATTGAAGCAGTGATCAAAAACCTCCACAAAACAAGAGCCCAAGAACCTTATGGATTCCCTGAGGAATTCTACCAAACATTCAAAGAAGAAATAATACCTATTCTCTTGAAGTTATTTCAAAAAATAGAAACAGAAGGAAAATTTCCAGACTCTCTCTATAAAGCCAACATGTCTTTGATCTCCAAACCAGGCAAGGACCCCATCAAAAAGGAGAATTTCAGACCCATATCTTTGATGAATATGGATGCCATGATTCTCAACAAGATCCTAGATAATAGGATCCAACAGTACATTAAAAAGATTATGCATGATGACCAGGTGGGATTTATCCCTGCAGTGCAAGGGTGGCTCAACATTCATAAATCAATAAATGTGATAGAACAAATCAATAAGAGAAGAGAGAACTACATGGTCCTCTGGGTACAGAAAAAGCATTTGACAAAATACAGCCTCTGTTCCTGATTAAAACTATTTGAAGTATAAGGATAGAGGGAACATTCTTCAACTTCATAAAATCTATCTACAAAAATCCCACATTGAATATGATTCTTAATGGGGAAACACTGACAGCCTTCCCATTGAGATCAGAAACAAGACAAGGATGCCCACCCTCGTCACTTGTTCAACCTAGTGTTAGAAGTCCTAGCAACAGCGATCAGACAACAACATAAAGAAATGAAAAGGTATTCCAATTGATAAAGAAGAAGTCAAACTCTCTCTTAGCAGATGACATGATACTTTATATTGAAAACCCAAAAGATTCCACCCCCACACTACTTGAACTCATACAGGAATTCAGTAATGTGGCAGGATATGAAATCAATGCACAGAAATCAGTTGTGTTGTTATATACTAAGAATGAAAATACAGAAAGGATAATTAGAGAATCCATTTACTATGGCACCAAAATTATAAGATACGTTGGAATAAGCCTAACCAAAATGGTAAAGGATTTGTACTCAAAGAACTACATAGCAGTCTTGAAAGAAATTGAAGAAGCCACAAAAATATGGAATAGTATTCCATGCTCATGGATCGGAAAATAAACATTGTTAAAATATCTATCCTGCCCAGATCAATCTCTACTTTCAATGTAATCCTGATCAAAATTCCACCAACATTTTTCAAAGTACTGGAGTAAACAATCCTAAAATTTGTCTGGAACCAGAAATGACCTCAAATTGCTAAGGAAATATTGAAAAAGAAAAACAAAGCTGGGGCATCACTTTACCTAATTTCAGGCTTTATTACAAAGCTGTGATCACCAAGACAGCATGGTACTGGCACAAAAACAGGCACATAGACCAATGGAACAAATTAGCGAGTCCATATATGGACCCACAACTGTATGGTCAAATCATCTTCGACAAATCAGGAAAAAATATCCAGTGGAAAAAAGACAGTCTCTTCAATAAATGGTGCTGGGAAAATTGGACAGCTATGTATAGAAGAATGAAACTTGACCATTACACCATACACAAAGATAAATTCTAAATGTATGAAAGACCTCTATGTGAGGGAGGAATCTATCAAAATCTTAGAGGAGAACATAGGCTGTAACCTCTTTGACATTAGCCACAGCATCTTTTTTCAAGACATGTCTCCAAAGGCAAAGGAAACAAAAGCAAAAATGAACTTTTTGGACTTCATCAAAATAAAAAGCTTCTACACAGCAAAGGAAACAGTCAACAAAACAAAGAGACAAGCCACAGAATGGGGGAGTATATTTGCAAATGATACCACAAAGGGCTAATATCCAAGATTTATAAAGAACTCTTCAAACTCAACACTCAAAAAACTGATAATCATGTCAAAAAATGGGCAGAAAACATGAACAGACACTTCTCTAAAGAAGACATACAAATGGCTAACAGAGACATGAATAAAGGTTCATCATTATTAGCTGTCAATGAAATTCAAATCAAAACCACATTGAGATACCACATTACACTAGTTAAAATGGCCAAAATTAACAGGACAGAAAGCAAGTATTGGAGAGTATGTGGAGAAAGGGGAACCCTCTTACACTGTTGGTGGGAATACAAGTTGGTGCAGTTACTTTGGAAAATAGTGTGGAGATTCCTTAAAAAATTAAAAATTGAGCTACCATATGACCCTGCAGTTGCACTACTGGTTATTTACCCCAAAGATACAGATGTAATGAAAGTAATGGCCACATATAACCCAATATTCATAGCAGCAATGTCCACAATTGCCAAACTGTGGAAAGAGCCAACATACCCTTCAACAGACAAATGGATAAAGAAGATATTGTACATACATACAATGGAATATTACACTTCCATCAGAAAGGATGAATATCCAATTTTTGTAATAACATGGACTAGATCGGAGGAGAAATCAGCAAGCAGACAACGTCAATTATCGTATGATTTCACTTACTTGTGGTCCATAAGGAGTAACATGCAGGACATTAGGAGAAAGAAAGGAAATGTTAACTGGGGTAAATCAGAAAGGGAGACTAAGCATGAGAGACTTTGGACTCTGAGAAACAAACTGAGTGTTTTGAAAGGGTGGGGGGTGCCGGGATGGGTGAGCCTGGTGGTGGGTATTAAGGAGGGCATGTATGCACGGAGCACTGGGTATGGTACATAAACAATGAATCTTGGAACACTGAAAAAATAAAATAAAATAAATTATTAAAAATCTAGTTTAAAATGCTTAATGAAATCATCCATATGTGTCTGCCTCAGAGAAAATAAAATGTACTTTTGACTTTTTCCCATTTTTGATTGTCCTCTTTCATAGCCATAAGGTGAGCCAAACTATGTTTATCATTTACATCTCCTAATTCAGTGTGACTCACTTTTGTGAGTTTTTCCATTTAATCCACATCATACAGATGAGAAAATGGTGGCTCAGAGTGGTTAAATAATGTGAGTGAGATTGCGGTAACAGTCACCTTTCCCAGAAATGGTATGTAACAGACCATCTCAGGGAGTAACAGAAAGCACTGGATATGAGTTAACTCATTGAGACGTTTATCTAAGTGTGCCTGAGGCCCTTCTTCATTTATAGTTATGAGACATGAAAGATTTCAAAGCCCAACTAATTGTTAAACCAGTTCGAACAGCTAGCAGCTCAAGTGCACAAATTATTAAATCCCTCAAGTGGAATTCATCTTCCATTTCTGCTGTCATGTGTGTTAGTTAGGGCATCTATTCTATACATTGTTCTCTGCCATGCTCTTCTTCCTGGCTATGAAAGCTCCTGAGGACAGAGTCCCTTCTTATCTGTGCTCCCCAATAAAGTATGCAGGGCACCTCAGAGATGCTGCTCAGTGAACACATTGCTGGCCCAAGACCGACTCCCAGGGTCTGGTGTGGAATGGTGTGTATTGCTGAATACAGCTCAGGGCCTTGGTTTCATCCAGCCATGAGACCAGAGTCTCTTCATCTGTGGTCACAGGTGCATGCTGGAATGAATGGAAAAGGGAGTGGGAATATTTTTCTTTCCTTTCTCTGCCTTCATGATCTGAAGTACTATCATTGCCCCTCGTGAGTGTTTCAGGGCATCCACAGCATCTCTCTGGGGCCCGGGCTCCTTTAGGAAAGGCAATGTATTTGTGGATAAAATGATGTATTCCCAACAGTAATGAAAATGATTTCTGCAGTTTTTCATGAAAAGCTGGTTTATTTTAAAACATCATGTGTCCTTGAATGAGGTGACCATATATGCTTGTGGGCTCTCCTGTGCCTGTGCAATTATTTCCATTTTAAAACCTCCGGATTTGGCTAGGTTTATAGTGGACCTTCCTCTAGTGCAAGCCAGCACAATGGAGGGGGCATCCCACACAGCGTGAAGCTTTGCTTTGCTTCGCTTGTGGCTTCCATCCCCGTGAGACCCATCCTTGCTATTTTATCATTTCATTTTGACCCCATGGGCACTGAATTTTGCTGCTTGGTCTTCAATGGGAAGCCATAGGATATTTTAAGTGTGTGATATTTAAATACTGTGATCTTAAGACATGGAATTTTCTGAGTATAGAAAGTCCATAAGACTCTGAATGGTTTTCTCCATGAAAAGTTCTGCATGGAATGCCAAAACCTAAAAGTATCAATCCTACAGCATTGGTCTTCTATGTGAGTTTCTGTTTTACATTGTCAACCCAGTTTATGCTGGGGAGGAGAGTTGTTTCTAATTGTCTCTTCTAACTCTAGCTTTTTACAATTTAGATAAAACTTATGCAGAATTTATCACTGAATCTCAAGCGTATTCTTGGATATACCCCCAATTACCAGTGAACACTTCCACCATTTGTGTTGGTGATCCTTTTTCCTTCACTGTGTCTTTCAGGTCTCACTCTTCTTTACCTCAGTTCTTCAGCTCCAGGTCAAAAGACTCCTGCTTTACAGAAAACACCCCTTTGCTGAGAAATTCCTCACGAGAGAAAGGGTAAGTTTTCCCCACTCACTTCTTATACAATTAAGAAATCTCTGAGCACTGTCCTTGGCATTAATGCTGGAGAATTTCTTCTTCCCGAGATGTGAATTTTCACCTGACATATTGTTTGATGTCTGCCAGATCCTTGTCAACTCAAAGTAGTATATATTTATGATTCTAGTAGTTGTAGGCTATGGCTTATGAATTTCCTGGAGCATATTCCTGCAATGATTTAATAACACATGTGCACATTCATGCATATACACAGCTCTGATGGCTATCTTACCAGGCTAGGGCTTTGGAGCTAAGGGTGAGGAAGGCACAGTCCAGAGGTATTCTTTGTTGTCACAGCTGTATTGGGGGTACTACTGGCACTAAAGGGTAAAGGTCAGGGATGCTGCTTAACATCTTGCAATGCACAGGACACTGCTCCACAACAAAGAATTATCCGGCTCAAATGTCATTAGCGATGAGGTTGAAAATGTATGATTTAAGAGGAATTTCCACTTCCTGCAAGTTTGAAGGTCTTGAAGGTCCTGTTGGGGACAAACAGGATCATTCTGGAACCTCTGGTCAGAGCTTATCTGGAGGATAACTTTGTCCCCTAGGATGAAAGGTCCTGGCCCAGTTATCCAAGCTCATCTCTTCTTCTTTTTGCATATAAACTTCCTGGAATCCTGAACCACCTTCTTAGTATTCCCTGACTTCCCACACATTATAAACTTGGTGGCATTGTCATGGACATTTCCTTTCCTGCCCTCTGACCACATGCACCTGCATCAGCAGGCAGGCTGCTGTGTTACCTGAGCTAACTTCCTCCCATCCTCTGAGGAGTTGCCCACTCTCTTTCCAGCCCTGTCTGCAAACATGCGGTGGGAGACTTCATACTTTATAGAATGTCAAAATTATTTGGAGTACTTGTATGTCATGTGGATTCCTAGGCTTACTTGCCAAAGACTCACCCTATTTAGATAGGGTGTAGGAATGTGGACTTAATCACCTCCTGGTGCAGGGACAATCTGGCTCCCTCCGGGAGATTCCTGATGAAAAGCTGTGTCTTCCTGCAAAAGTTCCCACTGAGCCTTTTGATTAGACAAACTTCTTCCCCTTCTCACTCTCCAGGGCAGTTTCACTCAACTTCAAAGGGGCTCAAATGTCATCTCCTTTGTGAAACATTGATTCCCCTCCCAGCTCTCTCAAGAGTTAGTTCTTCTGTGCTCTCAAATACCACATTCATGCTCATACATTAGAACACGCCTTATGTTCCAGGTTGTGCCTGCCAGCCTGCCTCTTCTTCATCTCACATCCTAGTGTCCAGCACAGCCCCTGCAACCAGGAGGATAAATTAATTTTTCTCTATTTTTCCTAATAAATAACTTTGAAAACAAACACTTCTAATATCAATTCCCTTAGTGTTGTCCCTTGAATTACCTGGTAAACCATGAAGATTATTTTCGAACTCATGTTTCATTGGAAAAATCATAATGTGTAGGCATTTATCCTGGGCGTATGGAGCAGAGAAACATGCATGGGGATGCCTCGCTGTGCCTTGTCATTGCACACTGAAATACAGTTCTCACACACCAATATGAGCAGCTGTACGGGGCTGCCTCTGCAAGGGAAAACAGCAGCAGCTGAGTCCTGTACATACATTTTATTTTGTTTTTATCAGAAAAACAAGGACAGATGCCTCCAAGTGTGGGAAGGAAGTACAAAGTTATGGCAAATATCTTGAAGCAAGCTTTCATTTCCCCTTACATACAGGCACACAAAGAGTCAGTTATGGAATAAAGTAGGAACGTGTTGTTCAGGCTGACAATTTCCAGGTGGAGAAAGGGGAGACTGAGAGTTGCATTCTTTCATAGCTCCTAATTTATGTCCTACCCCTGGGGATCACCTGCTCCTATCCATTGTGTTCGATAGTCCAAGAACAGGAATGCTGTTATTGTTTCAGCTGCTTCCACAGTCACTTGTTAGGGCTTATGATATATTTTCAAAGAATAAGTCCAAGTGTTTCATGCCAAAAACCACTACAGAAGAGCAGAACAGGGGTCGGGTTTGCTGGGGAATGGGCGAGCCTGGTGGTGGGTATTGAGGGCACGTATTGCATGGAGCACTGGGTATGGGGCATCAACAATGAGTCTTGGAACACTGAAAAAAATAAACTAAAATAAAATAAAAGGAAAGAAAGGAAAAGAAAAGAAAAGAAAAGAATGTTTTCTTTCTTTTTAAAGTGTTGAGGGCAGGAAAGTGCAGCTGATGGTATAAGGGTCAGAGCAGGCTGTGTATCTGCACTGACCAGCCAAGTAGCTACTGGTCACAGGTATTATTCAAAGTTAATTAATTAAAATTAAATACAATTAAAAATTCAGTTCTTCAGTTACACACTTCAAGTGGCCAGTGCTCATGTGCGATTACCACGCTGGAGAGGACAGAGGAAGTCCTTTGGAAGTCCTTCCATTGCCACAGGAAGTTCTATCACACAGCTTTGTTCTAGATACACTGGCATTAATTAACTTCCTTCTGGCCACTTGCAGAAGAAGTTTCCTTGGTTCCAGTTTTTGTTACAGTTGTATTTGTTCACCAGTTGAGGGAGTCATGATATCATTCCTTACACATAAGCATTTTCCAGCCACAAAACTCTTTATTTTCAGTATTGATTAGTTTGCAGTACTAACAGCATTATTTGATATTGTTGCATATTAGTTTCACACAGCCTAATTTCCATGTTTGGGCTTCTCTTTATGAATAAGACTATTTTTTTTCTTGTTGTAAACCAGTTTGAAAGCAATTATAGGTGTTCAGGAGAATCACAATGTCCTGTTGAGCTAGCTGAGCTTGAGAGGCATAGTTGGTTTCTAAGATCATGGCCCCTTATGCCAGTAGGGTGATCCCATGAATATTCCAAGCAATACATGAAAATACTGGACTTTAGTGCAACTTCACTAGAGTCAAGTACATCTGAACAAGTACATTTGCTCAGAAGCCCAGAGATTCAACTAAAAGTAAATGGGTGTGTCCACATGTAATTTTGAAAAATGCTTTTGAGGTCTTTTCAATCATCCTTCTAGATAGAGGTTCCATTCCTGGGCACATCTAGTCCAGCACTAATGTTCTCCACTCTTGCTCATGCTCATGTATAGGCTGGGTGGGAAAGCCAGGTAGACCATCTTCCCTATAGCTATATTATGGAAAGATAACTTAGGCCTACACCACTCATTCTGCTTCAGGACAAGTGTAGCAACTAGGTATTGAGAAATCCATTACAATCAAAGAGAAAGAAGATACTGAAATGAACTGGAGTTGGTCCGAGCCAGAAACAACTTTATTGGAAAGTTCTAAATTCAGAACAAGCTGATGTTTCTTGAAGGTCCACCAATCCCACCAATCAAAAAAATGACTCCAAATGATTTTCCTTAAGCTAAGTGCTCTGTGATATCAAGACCCATTTGCACCAGTTGGACAGCACTAAAATATCTGTGGTCCTTTTAAAAGCCAGAATTGATTCCATATTTCATACTTACTACTAAAATGAAATCTTATTTTGGAGATGCTACTAGTTCTGTGAAAATAACCACAAAGACTTGCCTTCCAGGTCATGGTGCATGCCTATTTGCCATCCAGAGTTTATCACTCCTGAAGAACCTTGGGGAAACAGCTCAGCCGAGTGGGAGGGAGGATCCCTGCTGAACAAAGACTTGGCTTGTTCCTCTGGATCTGCCTCCCAAGAGAAGGGAGAGCCTTTGGACAGTGCTCATATTGGGTTCCATCTTTTGAAGCTGAGGTAGGAAGACTTGGAGTGCTGACACTGGCACAGGGTGATGGTTGCACAGAGCATCCCACTTGCCTGGGACTGGGCTGGGGATGGTTCTCACCTTCACTGCATCCTTCCCAACCAACAGAGTGAAGGTGAGGAAGAAGGGTTTTCACATTTGGCCAGCCCACACTTTTCCTGGAAGGTTATCTACATTCTTTCCAGGCCCTGGTAGATATGTAAGGTGGCTCTTCTAATCAGTGTGGAGCCTGTAAGTCTACAGGAGATCCCAATTACAGACATAAATGACTAACATCCTATACTCCTTCTTGTTTTTGTAGCAGGGGTCTTCATAGCATGACCTCAGCTTTCAGATGGAATCAGTTCACTTCAGCAGTCCCTTTGGGGTTTGTTCTAGCTCTATCTATCATCTATCTATCTATCTATCATCTATCTATCTATCTATCTATCTATCTATCTATCTATCTATCATCTATCTATCTATCTATCATCTATCTATCATCTATCTATCTATCATCTATCTATCTATTATCTATCTATCATCTATCTATCTATCATCATCTATCATCTATCTATATCTATCTATCATCTATCTATCTATCATCTATCTATCATCTATCTATCATCTATCTATCATCTATCTATCTATTATCTATCTATCATCTATCTATCTATCTATCATCTATCATCTATCTATATCTATCTATCATCTATTTATCTATCATCTATCTATCTATCTATCTATCATCTATCATCCATCATTTATCTATCTATATCATCTATCATCATCTATCTGTATCTTTATCTTTGTATCTATTTATTTAAATATTTAATTAATTAATTTATTTGACAGGGAGAGTACAAGCAGGTTGAGGGAGAAGTAGACTCCCTGCTGAGCAGGGAGCCTGATGTGGGACTCAATCCCAGGACCCCGGGATCATGACCTGAGCTGAAGGCAGATGCTTAACTGACTAAGCCATGCAGTTATCTCCCCTGTGGTATTTTAAAAGCTGATATTATCCTTGGTAGTTGGTAATGAAACATGTTATTAGAAGAGTTGGCTCTGGCACCAGGATTCATCCTTCAGGAGACTGTGTTGTCCAGCCTGGTGTGAGCTGTCACCCCGAGGTTGTGAGGAAGCGGGCTGCTGGTAGTGGTGGTGGAAAGGCCATGCTTCTCACGCAGAGGAGGGCTTAGGCATGTATGTGTGTGGGAAAGCTGAGGGCATTATGTTGGACCATGAGAACTGGCCAGCCAGAGCTGGAGCACTTTTGCTCTCCCTGCTTTGTCTTCTGGGCTTCCATAGGTAAATTTACTTGAAAGATTTTGTTGAGAGACACATGTTTGAAAGTGGCTTCTCTAAGAACAGAATAAGGCTTGGGGACCAGGACCATTGGGTCCTCATTCCAAATATGCTCCGAGGCAGCTGAAGGACCAGCAGAGGCAGACACATCTGTTCAACTGTCTGCTTGTCTCCTTGTGTTTCCATCACGACACAGCCTTACATGGGCTTCTACTAAGACGGTCTGTGGGAAAGCTCATGAATAGGTGAGAAGACACTATGTAGCTACCAAATAATTGTATTGTTATCTGTCTACATTAGGATACCTGTCTTTTCTGAAGCTGTTTGAAGGCCTGATTAGAAATGTACCTATCTGTATGCCCAAAGTGTACCTGTTTGTATGCCAAGGGGCCTACTATCATTGTTCTATTGACCCTTCTAGCAATCTTGAGAGGTAGATGAAGGAAGAGACTTCAGGAAGGATAAGAATTTTGCCTGGAAGGGCGCCTGGGTGGCTCAGTTGTTAAGCGTCTGCCTTCAGCTCCAGAGTCCCTGGATCAAGCCCCGCATCAGGCTTCCTGCTAGGTGGGAAGCCTGCTTCTCCCTCTCTCACTCCCCCTGCTTGTGTTCCCTCTCTAGCTGTGTTTCTCTCTGTCAAATAAATAAATACAATCTTAAAAAATTTTTGTCTGGGGTCATGCATTTATAAGCTGAGGGAGGTAGGCAGGGATGTGACCTCCATATCCCCCACCTGTGCTTGACTGTGGAGATTATCTCCCAGCATGCTTCCCAGGCATGCATTGCTTTCTCATGATTACTGGTATCAGCTGCCTCCATAAATGTGACAAATATTTGGCCACAGAATATGTCTGAAATTAAGTGAATTGTGTAAAAGTGTGTAAATAGGGATCTGGCCCTAAGGACCACCAGGATGGTAAGTCCTTGCACTGTTAACACCCTTCCTTAACTGGTTGGGTCACAGCTTGAGAGGATGCCAGGATCTTCAACTGTTCTGAACCATGGAAAAATTAAACCAAATACATTTGAGACTTTACATTCTATAATTGCGTTGTCTTCTAGGATTCATGGACTATTTACATTGAGCTTGCCATTGAACTAAAAGACTTAATGCCATTCTTTTTAACAGGTTTAAAACATACCATGTATGATCATTGGGAAACTTGTAAAACATATTTTGGGTTGTTAGCTCTGCTGTATATGCCCGTTATGTAGAAAAAATTTTTGTATTTGGAATAGTTAAACCAATGTCTCATGCTTTAAAAAAGGAGTATCTTTTTGATTCCCATTGATTTATTACTATTTTTAATGTGAGTATAATTTTTTTAATGTGAGTATAATTGACATAGAATGTTACATTAATTTCAGATATACAACGTAGTGTTTTCAACAAATGTATATGTTATGTTGTCTTCAAATGTACTGCCATTTGTTACCACAGAATGCTCTTAAAATACCACTGACTATATTCTCTATGCTGTACCTTTTTTTCCTGTGTTTTGTACATTCCATAACTAGAAGACTGTATCTCCCACTCCCATTCACCCATTTTGCCCATACCTCTACCTCCCTCTCCTCTGGCAACCTTTAGTTTATTCTCTGTGTTTATAGGTCTGAGTCTGCTTTTTGCTTGTTTATTCATTTGTTTTGTTTTGTAGATTTTGTATATGAGTGAAATCATATGGTATTTGTCTTTCTCTGTTTGACTTATTTCACTTAGCATAATATCTTCTAGGTCCATCCATGTTGTCAGAGATGGCAAGATCTCATCCTTTTTTATGGCTAATATTTAATTATATGCAAATGTAAATATAAACACACACATACAACACACACCACATATTCTTTATCCATTCATCTGCTGGTGAACACTTGGGATTCTTCCATATCTTGGTTACTGTAAATAATGTTAAAATAAACATAAGGGTGCATATATCTTTTTGAATTAATACTTTTTGTTTTCTTTTGGTAAATACCCAGTAGTAGAATTACTGGATCATGTGATATACTTATTTTTAACTCTTTTTTGGGATCTCCATACTGTTTTCCATAATAGCTGCACCAATTTACATCTCACCATTAGTGCATGAAGGTTCCATTTTCTCCATATCCTGGCAAACACTTCTTATTTATTGTCTTTTTGATTTTAGTCATTGTGATAGGTGACATCTCATTGTGGTTTTGATTTGTGTTTCCCTGATGATGAGTGATGCTGAGCATCTTTTCATGTGTCTGTTGGCCATCTATACGTCCTCTTTGGAGAACATCTATTCAGATCTTCAGCCCATTTTTTAATTGGACGTGTGTGTGTGTGTGTGTGTGTGTGTGTAATTATATAACTTCTTCCTATATTTTGGATATTAAGCCTTTATCAGAGGTATCATTTGCAAATGTCTTTTCCCCCTTGGTATGTTGCATTTTGTTTTGTTGATTGTTTACTTCACTGTGCAGAAGCTTTTTAGTTTGATGTAGTCCCAGTAGTTTGTTTTGGCTTCAGTTTCACTTGCCTTAGGAGACATATCTAGAAAAATGTTACTATGGCCGGCGTCAAAGAAATTATTGCCTAGGAGTTTTAAGGCTTCAGGTCTCACATTTAGGTCTTTAATCCAATTTGAGCTTATTTTTATGTATTGTGTCAGAAAAGTAGTCCAAGTTTATTCTGCATGTAGCTGCCCAGTTTTCCCAGCACCATTTATTGAAAAGGTTGTCTTTTCCCTATTGTATATTCTTACTTCCTTTGTTGTTGATCAATTGACCATATAAGCAAGGGTTTATTCTGGAGTCTCTATTCTGTTCCATTAATCTATGTGTCTGTTTTTGTGCCAGTATCATACTGTGTTGATTACTATAGTTTTTTAGTATATCTTGAAATCTGGGATTTTTGATACCTCCAGTTTTGATTCCCATTTAAATAGGGGCTGTTGACATGAAAAAATGTTCAGTGTCACTAGCTATCAGGGAAATTCAAATCAAAGCCACACTGAGATACCACCTTCCACCAGTCAGAATGGCTAAAATTAACAAGTCAGGAAACAACAAGTGTCGGAGATGCTGCAGAGAAAGAGGAACTCTCTTACATTGTTGGTGGGAATGTAAACTGGTGCAGCCGCTTTGGAAAACAGTGTGAAGATTCCTTAAAAAATTAAAAATAGAGCTACCCTATGACCCTGCAATTGCACTACTGGGCATTTACCCCAAAGATACAGATGTAGTGAAAAGAAGGGCCATATGTACCCCAATGTTCATCACAGCAGTGGCCACAATTGCCAAACTGTGGAAAGAGCCAAGGTGCCCATCAACAGATAAATGGATAAAGAAGATGTGGTACATATATACAATGGAATACTATGCCTCCATCAGAAAGGATGAATATCCAACTTTTGTAGTAACATGGACTGGACTGGAAGAGATTATGCTGAGTGAAATAAGCCAAGTAGAGAAAGTCAAGTATCGCATGGTTTCACTTACTTGCAGTGCATGAGGGGTAACCTGGAGGACAGTGGGAGAAGGAAAGTAAATGGGAAGTAGGGTCATCCAGGGAGAGAAACGAAACAACAGAGACCTTGGACACAGAAACAAACTGAGGGACTTGGAGGGAGGGGGTGGGGAGATGGGAGAGCCTGGTGTTGGGTACTGGGGGCACCTAAAGCATGGAGCACTGGGTGTGGGGAATGGGGAATGAATCTTGGAACACTGGAAAAAAAAATTTAAGTAACAATAGAAAAATAAATAGGGGCTGTTGAATCATAATTTGGAAGTGTGAAATAATTATTCATCAAGTCATTAAAAGAATGTAAAATAAGACTTTACTGTTTTGAAAGGATCAGAAAGGTATTGAAAAAGATGTCCTAACATAGACCTTTTGCATTCTACACAAGCACAGGCTATGGACCAGCACCCTTCCACATACAGGTACAGAGCCTAGACTCTTGAGGGATGGCCAGTGGTAGAGCGCATCCCAGGGCTGGGCAGTGATAGTGTCATTAGATGATGGGATCCAGTGGGCCTGAGGAGGTGATATAAGCAGAGGTGGGACTGGAAAAACTAAAGGGTTGGCAAGACTCAGATTTACCTGGGCCCTGGGAGCCACAGTTACGAATAGTCACTGGGTCAGGACACCATCAGGAGACTGCAGAGTGGGCCAAGAGCATGGCCTGATTGTTAAATTATCTTTGAAGTAATTCCTTAAAAACTGCTAGTACAATCAGTGACAGCACCCCAATTTCTTTTCTGAATTGCTTGATTATATCTCCATCAGTGTTTTTATATTTGATGATCAAAGCCATGTTCCTAGTTTCCAGAAAACTTAGAGGAATATAATTGATAAATATGAATCTGAGAGCACATATAAGGCCCCTTTCCTCGAAATTCAGCCTTTAAAATGCCAGTGAAGAGCCCCCAAGTTTGAATTTTAGCATCTGCAGCGAGAAACATGTGCAAACACCCTAGGTTAACTTTGCTGTCCTTTGTAACCTTCACCAAGCTGCTTTTCATGAGGCCATATGTTTATCGGTCAGCAGTGTCTTCCTTTATACCACATTATGGAAAGGATTCCTACCATGTGCTTTGAGATGGATATTACCCAAAGTTTCAGGAAGGTTTCTGAGGTTTGTCAGTCTGGGCACATGCAAATAGGACTGCTTTGGTGTGACTTGGGTCCTACCTTTTCTCTTGCAGGCGCTGTGTACAGTGGCTGAAGGTCGCGAGCCTGTTTGTCTTTGTGGTGGTGTGCTCTGTGAGTACCACAGAGCTCTGCTGTTGGGTCAGCAGAGACTCTGAGTGCCTTGGGCTAGGTAGCAAGGCACCTAATGTATGGGGATCACACCTTATTTGGAGGAGATGCTGAGGGCATGTGGGATTGTGGGCTGAGGTTGGTGAGGGAGGCCTCCCCTTAGCAATGCTCCTCTGCTGTGATACAACAGAAGCCCTGGGAATGTGGCTTTGCTCTGTATAAGGCAGTTAGCTTCATCCTTGGGTCTAACTTTCCACCTGAAAGCAGCTTACCAACTCTGTTTTCAACTACATGCAATAAAAGTCTTTATTTGTCTTGGGCATGTCCAGCATCATGGGTGGCCTCAAGAATGTGTCTTGCTGCCAGCATTGTATGGTGTGTATCCTGAAGCAGCCTGGCTGGAATCACATTTCAGGTTCTTGGTATTTTGCCAAAGGAATGAGTGTGACATTCTTTGTGGTCAGGTGTGCACATATTTCTGTTTGTGTACAAATGTATGTGAACATGCTTGTCTGTGTGTGTCTGTGTGTGCTCACGTAGATGTGAGGTCTTCTGTGCTTGCTGTGTGTTTGCGTGTCTTCATGCCCGTGTGGGACATGTGGGTCATTTGTGGTCTGTGTCTGTGATCATTTGGAGGTTGTGTCTGAGCTCAGGGTCTTATTTCTGGGTGTGTACCAGTTTTGGCATCAGATAGTTTGTCTGCACCATGCTTGAGAGACTCCAGTGGGTGGCTGGTGCATGCTGCTGTACATGTGAGATTGTGAGCAAGGATGGGTGTGTGAGTGGTGTTTTCATGCCTGTGCCCTGTGGATGCCAAGACATGTGAGGCTGTGCCTCTTCTATGTGGGCAGCCTGAGGTTATGGCCATGCTGACCCCTGCATGACTGGAAATTGCACATGACCATATGCACATGCACATGTACATGACACGTGGCTGTGAATACTTGGTTTTCATTATCTGCATAGGTGGGCATGAGTATCAGGGCTCTGGGTGTGTGCGTGCAGGATTATGCATGAAAGGAGGCTCCTCTTCACAGTGTGAAATATAGAAAGCAAGTATTGCATCATGAGCAGTGAGGGTGGTTCATGAAATCAATACTGCAACCCTTTAAACACCCACAAGGGAGGGGAACAGTGCCCCACAGGAAGGAAATTATGCATGAAACAAGAAACAAATACAGTTAACTCTGAAAACTTCATGCTTTTACTTTTTTTTTTAGCTACCAGTTATTACAGTTATGTGGCTCTGAAGCTCTGATTTCTTTCCAGGGCCTAGTCGGTGGATTTCCAAGGAGAAGGTCAGGGTAGGCCAGGTCTTCCCTGACCTTCTGAGGACTGACCTGAGCTCTGTGTCCAGGCTTCAGCCCTCTTCTGGGATTTCAAGTTTTGGTGATTTGAGGAATTTGTTTTGAACTTCTATAACCTGTCATCTTATATCTACTTCAGTGTGTTTTCTGATGAGGTATAAGGTGCTCTGCAAATTCCACAAGCACATACTTTAACCATCACATGGGTTGTACCCCCTTTTCTCCACTAGGGGAAAACCATATTTACCTTTCTTCTTATGATTTAATTTTGTGGCTGGGTGGTTAATCCTTAAAATAAACAAATATCAACAATCAAGACCCCTTGTAGTAGAGAATAGTATAATGAATCAGAATTTTATCTCTTAATACCTAAGGAAAACTGTTTAGAGTGAGCTGGTGAATGTTTGCTACATCAGTCAACACCATTATTATACCCATGTTTTAAAATTTCTCAAAATCATTTAAATCCCTCTCCTGCCACAAATATATCATTGAGTGTTTCTGATTGTTACAGGTTTTATTCAGCCTGTATCCAGATCAAGGAAAGTTCTGGCAGTTGTTGGCTGTGTCACCCCTGCAAACCTACTGTATCCGTCTACACGGAGATGGGTAGTTGCCCGTGGCTGAGATTCACAAAGAGACACCAGAGAACTATTACAACTGTTGCTGAAGGTCCCAGTGTAGGTGATCACTGCTCTTCCCATGCCTATTTTATTCCTTTAGGACATTTGATGAAAGATGAGTCCAGAACAGAAGGGGAGGGGAGCATGAGACTATGATGGGTGGTTGGTGGCGAGGTTCCCCCTGGGGAGAGGACAGCTACATGGCACATTCCAGTTAGGGCCTGACTCCCCTGGGCTCTGTTTTGTACCCTGTCCCCACTTCCTTTCGCGTTTCAGTGTGGGTAGTTTCTACTGACCTATTTTTAAGTTTATTGCTTCTTTTTCCTTGGTTGCATCATCTGGGCATGATGATTGCTTGGATTCTTCATACTGTGTTTTCTCCTGCCTTCTTGTAAGGCTCATGGCTTTTCACTAAAAGCCAGATGTGTTGTATATATGGAGCACTGGGTGTGGTGCATAAACAATGAATCTTGGAACTGAAAAAAATAAAATAAATTATTTAAAGTATTAAAAAAAAACCCAGATTGTTGTATAGGATCGTAGATATTGAGTGTGTTAGTCTGCTCAGACTTCCATAACAAAATACCACAGCCTGGGGGTTCACAGACATTATTACTCACAGTGTTGGAGGCTGGAGCTCTGAAGTCTAGGTGCTGGCCAGTTTGATTTCTGGTGAAAGCCCTTTTTCTGGCTTGCAGATGGCTGCATTTCTTGCTGTGTCCTCACAAAGTTTCTCCTCAGTGTGTGTGTGTGTGTGTGTGTGTGTGTGTGTGTGTGTGTGGTGAGAGGGCATTGTCAGGTGGCTGTTCTTATAAGGACACAATCCCCTCAGATCAGGGCCCCACCCTATGACTTCATTTAACCTTAATTACTTTCTTAGAGGCCCCATCTTCAGGCACAGCCTCCCTGGGGGGCTGGGCTTCAACATGTGAATATTGTGGGGGACATAAATATTCATTCCATAGCACTGTGGGTGTTTGTTAGTTCGGGGTCTGTGTTAATCTAGTCCGAGGTCAGCTCTGGTGCAGTGTGTGGTTGCCATGGTAACCTCTAACATCCCAGACACTTGGAATTGCTTGGCTTCTCTCCTGCTCTCTGCTAGGCTGTGCACTATTCCTACTCCTCCCACAGGGGAGAACTACTTTTCCCTCTTACCTACCACTGCCAGCTGCTGGGGTACCACTCTGCCTTTAGGCTACCAGATTTGATACATTTCCCCAGCAAATTAAGATTTTTCATGAGTCTCCTCAATTTTACCATCTTCTTTGTAAGTCCCTGCTCGGATTCCAGGAACAAAAGCCTATTAGAATGTGTGAACACCCCAATTCTGTGGCTCCCAGAGTCTCCCTACTATCACAATAGCCCACACTTGACCTTGAGCTTTTAAAATTTTTCTGATTTAATCTTGCCTGCTTCTGTGTGTGTTGGTAACACCTATCTCAAGGAAGCAAACACTTGGCCCTATTCCTCCCTGCAGTTACCAGTCTCACTCTAGATTTCAAGTTAGTTTTTTATGATATAACCCCATTCTTGACAAAATAAGTCATTAATTTGACATCTGTCAGCCTTTTCAGGTTGTGAGGGTAGGAGCAGTACGTTTCTAGCTCTCAATGTATCCCAGTTGAAACTGAAAATACAGAGCCCAGAACTTCTCTTGAGTAGATATTTGGATTAGGATAATCAAGCATGAAAGTCCCTAAATCTCCCACTCCTGGGAGAGGAAGTGTCTTGGAAAGCAAGCTAGGGAGGAAAAAGGAGTGGGGAGGAAGAGGAAGCAAATGGAGGAGGAGGCTACTGGAGGAGGAGGGAGAAAAGGTGACAGCTGTGTCCAGGTCAAGTATTTCTGATTATTAACTTTTTTTTTTTCTGATTATTACCTTTTAAAAAGGAATTAAATCATTCACAGATTTTTTTTTTTTTTAAGTATCTTCAAATGATAAGGTTGGGTGATCTGAAACTTTAGAAAATTGGAAAATTTTCCTTGTATTAATCAATAGTATTTTGCACATTCTTATTTCCTCTGGTTCTTTTGGGGAGTCCTCCTGTGTCTTCCCAGAACATCCTCTCACTCAGCTGAGCCACTCTCTACACACAGAGTACCAGCAACATTCCAGAAAGACCTGGCATTCAAGTCCTTCAGGTGGGCTCATGAGATGGTTCAGGTGGGCAGTGCACGATGCATCCCTGCCCCTGAATGAATGAGAGCACTTATCTATACTTGTTGTCAGGGCAGGGTATCGCTGATGTCAATCAGACAGCTTGTTAAATCTTGATATTTGCTTCTCCACTTTAAAACTGTGTCTCAGTTTTAGATGAAGATGTATTTCCCTCCAAGAGAACTGGAGAGTGCTGTGATTTTAATGAGCTTTGTTTCCCATCCTTATGGCTTACCTCTATATCGTTTCCATGAGTTAAAAACACTAAGACATCCTCCTGCTTTCCTTAGCTTCTCCTGGGGCCTTCTCAAAGCAAGTGTCAGTGTGGAGGCCTGGCTTCATGATGTCCCCAGGAATGGATCCTGTCTTCCCTTCCTGTGACCTCACTCTAAATGATCATAACTTACTGTCCAGGCTGAGCCAAGAACTTGGAGGGATCCAGTGCAGAAACAGTTTTCAGCGAGAACCAGATAGGGAAGGGGACATGTTTGCAGGTTGCTGGTGTACTGTGGCTACTCCTGTATGACCCTTATCAGTCAGCAGAAATCCTAAGTAAGCATAACAAGTAAGCATAATAACAGGATAAATTCAGGTAATGACAAATAAGAGTCCTCTACTCATCTCACCAAGAACTGTACTGTCACTTTTCCTCCACAGCGTTGTGCACAGCATTCCTTCTAGAGCAGCCCAAGTACACATGCCCTTTCCTGCCACTTGAATGAACCCAGGCCCATCCGAGTGGCTGGAAGACAAATGGTTTTTCTCAGCAGCAAGACTAACTGGGCAGTCTCTCTCCTGTTCTCTGAGCTGTCTGGGTACTTGGATAAAGAGAGAAAGAGAAATGGAAGAGATAGTGAGAGCTGTGTGAGATGGTAGGATGCTGCAGAGTGGTTCTTATATATCTGTGAATCTGTTAAAGAAAAAAAAAAAGACACCCGTTCCTGATCAAAACTCTCCAACGTATAGGGATAGAGGGAACATTTCTCAACCTCATAAAATCTATCTACGAAAAACCCACAGCGAATATCCTCCTCAATGGGGAAAAACTGACAGCCTTTCCTCTGAGATCAGGAACAAGGCAGGGATGCCCACTCTCACCACTACTGTTCAACATAGTGTTAGAAGTCCTA
>PITA01021893.1:0-31628 GCA_004023965.1 Spilogale gracilis | reverse complement strand
AAAAAAAAGGACACAGAGCAATGATTATGTGGTACCGACAGAACAGGGTCTGAGGAACAAGGAATCAGGAAAGATTTCACAGACTAGGGTATGAAACAGCAGGACTAAAAAAGGCTATTTCAGACTGAAGAACACCCCGTGAAAAAAGCATCCAGAAGTGAATTACCCATGCTTGTTGCAGGGAATTACAGGAAGTCAATTATTCTTGGAATGGAAGCAGGATCACAAAGGACCCTAAGTGTCTTGTGAAATGGCACAAGAAAGGCAACAAGCTGCACAATCGTTGTCAAGCCTGCATCATTACATTCCTCCCAAGGACAATTCAGAAGCCGCCCTGTGGCACTGCTGTAGCCACTCACCATTAAAAAGGTTTAATCTAATAGATAGCTCCACAGCTCACAGCAAGTTTCTTATCCAGAGAACAATAAGGAACCCCTAACTGGTCATTTTAAGCAGAGGAGCAACAAATCACTTTGGCAAAATAGGAGAAAAAGAGAGCAAAGGCAGGAAAACCAGTACTAAACAGTAATTGCAATAACACAAATGCCAAAGTATTGAAGCCTAAACTAAAGCATGGAAAAAAGATCAATTCCAAAGAAGTTAAAGAAGTAAAAACCAACAAGGCGTGGTGTCTGATATACAAAAGGCAAGGAGAAAGGTGTCAAGGACTCCAAGATTCTGCCCTGGATGGATAAATGCATGGTATCATTCACCAAGAGAGAAACTTCAGAAGATAAACAGATAATGAACTAAGTAGATGAAACTCATTCAGGAAGGTGGATTTAGTTTGTAGATGAATGTATAGACCTGGAGCTCAGAAGTCAAAATTTCAGATAGGAAATATGCAGTTGCAGATCATAATTAAATACCCTTTGTTAGTCCCCTGGAAACTTTACATCTTAATAGGAATGTCAGGCCTACTCTTAACATTCTGAAATTATGCACATTATAGTTTATTTCTTTATATTATCAGTTATATATTATACTGATTTTAAGTTGTACATATAGACAAGTTATAGATATATTTTTAAAGATTTTATTTATTTATTTGATAGAGAGAAACACAGCTAGAGAGGGAACACAAGCAGGGGGAGTGAGAGAGGGAGAAGCAGGCTTCCTGCCCCACAGGCAGCCCGATGTGGGGCTTGATCCCGCATCTCCGGGATCAGGACCTGAGCCGAAGGCAGTTGCTTAACCAACTGAGCCACCCAGGCGCCCCTAACAGGTTATATTTTAATATAATAAAAGGCCTGTTACAATTCAGATGTAATAAAAAGGAAGTACTAGGTATGACAGGTTGAAAAAACAGAAGTTCTGAAGTTAATTTTACTAAACTAAAATCTGAAAGAAACCCAGAGTGGAAATAACCCAAGTAACTTACAGGTTACCATCTCATTAATATAATTTTCCTAGTAATCTACCAAGGTTTCTTTACATGAATGAATGAACAATCGGGGATAATATTTAAGAAAACTGAAAATACTACTATAATATTATAATTGTTTGTTTTATTTGCCTTCATTTGATTTCATAAAGAGCTTTGTGAAACAAAGTCTGTGAAACAGTCACTTTTACTCCAGGATATGACAGTGATGCCATTTTCTGGGTCTTAAGTTCTAACTTTGGAAAAGCACTTAACACAACACGTTTATTAAACATTGCATTAATAGTGTTGTACTGTTGATGCATAATGCAAACCTGATTAGGATACAAGAAAAAGAAATACAAACAAGTATAACAAAACAATATACCAATAAAGTCTAAGTACAGACTAGTGGAAGCACAAAAGAGTGGCCAATGCACTGCAGGAAGTAAAAAAGCTTCTGAGAACAGTTTTGAATTGTAGTTCAAGCATGGGCTTTAAGAGGTCTACAGTGTGTTCAGAGCCAGCTCCTTCCTATTGGTGCTCAAAGCAGACTATGTACCTTTCTGACCAATTCCACGTGGGTAGCCTGAAAATGGCCAAGATGGGAGTTATTTACACCATGGAACTCAGCAAACACCAAAAATCAGGGCTTTTCCCCCTGAAAAGTGGGTTGTTAAACATTTAACAGCATACCACTGCCTAAGTTTATGTGTATCTCTCTGAAATAGGAACCCAATGCTTTCATCAGATTATCCAAGGAGTATGTAACCCAAAAATAACCAGTTAAGAACTGTAAGTCTACAGGTAGGGAAATTAAATGTCACTTATCTGAATAAATTGATAAAGTTTTGTCTATTATAAAAAACAAACAAAAAAGGACTCATCCATTCAAACTGTTCTCCCTATGTATCTGTATTACTTCCCAAAGCCTTTCAATGCATGTTTCAAGATTTGATCATATGTCAAGTAAACATGGCTTTGAAATGATCCACCTTTCAGAAATAACAAATGTTGGGGAGGATGTGGAGAAAAAGGAACCCTCAAACACTGCAGGAGGGAATGCAAACTGGTGCAGTCACTGTGAAAAATGGTTTGGAGGCATCTCAAAAATTAGAAACAGAATCATCACATGATCCGGTGATTCCACTACGAGTATTCACACAAAAAATACAAAAACACCAATTAGAAAAGATATACACAACAGTATTTACAACAGCCAAATCATGGAAGCAGCCCAACTGGCCATCAAAAGATAAATGGATAAAGAAGATATATATACACCATAGAATAGTATTCAGCCATAAAAAAGAATTAAAGCCTGCCATTTCCAACTCCATGGATGGACCTAGAGAATATAATGTTAAATGAAATAAGTCAGTCAGAGAAAGACAAATACCATATGATTTCACTCCTTTATGGAATTTAAGAAACAAAACAAGAAAAGAGAGACAAACCAAAAACCAGATTCTTAACCACAGAGAACAAATGATGGTTACCAGAGGACAGGTGGGTAGGGGAATGGGTTAAACAGGTGATGGGGATTAAGGAGTGCACTTGTCATAAGCATCTGTTAATGTATATGGAATTGTTGAATCATCACATTGTACAGCTGAAACTAACATAACACAGTATATTAACTATGCTGGAATTAAAATAAAAATATAAATTTTAAAAATAAAGTGTTTATTATTGCTTGTGGAACCCCCCCAAAAAAAACACAGAAAAGAAATTATCTTTCAAAACAAATTCTAATACTGATATCCCAAGGTTTAAGTAGATGGAATAAGGTATTTAACTTTACAAATCGCAAATATGCATTAGAGCCTTAGTATTCTGTTGTTTTAGTTCACGTAGTTCATTTCTTTCTGTTAAATGACTCTACATACACAAAATGTGTTTAAAATATTTTTATCATGTTGTTTATGGTATTCAAAATTAACTTACCATGCTGATTGACTACTACCAAGTTTCTGTAGATCATTGTATATATTTTCCTTGTAGGGAGGGGAAAAAAAAGATGTACATTTTAAAAGAAAAATCTATTACACTGGACTTGACCAGACTTTCAAATACATATTAGCATGAACTATACTGTACACAAGCTGAATTTTAAATCACTGTATTCAAACTATATCACTGGCAAGCTTCTAGGTCCTAAAAAGCATCATGATAATTTGTTGTACAATGATTACAGTTACTCTTACTAATCACAAAGGTCTCTCTCCAGCTGAAAAGACTTACTATCTCCATTTCCTGAAACGTGCCTTATTTGACTTTACCAAAAGACCCAAATGAATAGGAGTGCATGCAGAAAGCAGGCTGATAAATGCATTTTCAAACAAAGTTTTCAGCTCTGTGCTTAAAGCTCAGAAGTAGACTGCCTAAAAGGGCAGTGGGTTATACAAAACCCACTACAGAGAAACTCGATTTTGACTTCTATTAACCATGGACCAATTACCTAATGGATTTTCTTTCTTGATCCTAAGATCTATTAAAAGATGATGCTTCAGGGGCGCCTGGGTGGCTCAGTTGGTTAAGCGACTGCTTTCGGCTCAGGTCATGATCCCGGACACCCGGGATCCAGCCCCACATCGGGCTCCCTGCTCGGCGGGAAGCCTGCTTCTCCCTCTCTCGCTCCCCCTGCTTGTGTTCCCTCTCTGGCTGTGTTTCTCTCTGTCAAATAAATAAAATCTTTAAAAAAAAAAAAAAATGATGCTTCCAGGGACGCCTGGGTGGCTCAGTTGGTTAAGCGACTGCTTTCAGCTCAGGTCACGACCCTGGAGATCTGGGATCGAGTCCCACATCAGACTCCCTGCTTGGCAGGAAGCCTGCTTCTCCCTCTCTCGCTCCCCCTGCTTGTGTTCCCTCTCTAGCTGTGTTTCTGTCAAAAAAACAAAATCTTTAAAAAAAAAAAAGATGATGCTTCCAGGCACCAGGGTGGCTCAGCGGGTTAAGCCTCTGCCTTTGGCTCAGGTCATGATCTCAGGGTCCTGGGATCGAGTCCCACATCGGGCTCTCTGCTTAGCGGGGAGCCTGCTTCCCCCTTTTTCTGCCTGCTTCTCTGCCTATTTGTAATCTGTCAAATAAACTGGAACAAAAGGAATAAAATTGTTTCAGGTAAAGCGTATTCATCCCATTTACTAAGACAGATATGTATACTAAGGCTCCACCCAGACTGTAATAAACCAAATGAGAAAAGGAATTCCAAATATAAGACAAGAAAGACTGAAAAAAGTCTTCAGTTCCCAGTAGCATTAATTCTAGAAATGTTATCTGGGTTAAATTCAGCTGATTAAGTGCTGTAATGCTACATGACAAAATCTCCAGAGTAAGGCTCAAACTTAAGCCTTTATCAGTGTGCTCTGAAGACTGTCTTTGAAAGTAACTGCAATAATAATTTTTAATATATAGTAACTATAACTAACATTTATTTTTAAAGATTTTATTTATTTACTTGTCAGAAAGAGCATATGCATGCACACAAGCCAGAGGGCAGCAGCAGGCAGAGGGACAACCAGGCTCCCTGATGAGCAAGGAGCCTGATGCGAAACCAATCCTAGGACTCTGGGATCAAGACCCGAGCCAAAAGCAGATGTTTAACCATGAGCCACCCAAGCGTCCCAATTTCTTTCTTTACAATTTTATTTATATGACAGCGCATGCACGAGCAGAGGGAGGGACAGAGGGAGAGGGAGAAGCAGGCTCGTCTCCATCCCAGGACCCTGAGATCATGACCCGAGACAAAGTGAGACACTTAACTGGGCCACCGAGGCACCACTGTGACTAACATTTAAATAATTTCTATGTGTCAAACACTACTGCTTATACATTGTCTCTTTATAACCTCCACATGAGGAATTTTTATTATTCCTACAAGTAGTGTAAACTGAAGCTTAGAGAGGGTAAATCAATTTACCTAGTCACACAACTAGTAAGTGACTGAACTAGGTCTCAAATCTGAGTTTATAAGATTCCAGAACTGAGGTTCTCAAGCAATATGCTGTATTATTAAATTAAATTTCAGCATCTTTTATATATACAGCAACAATTTTTCTCTGGCAAAAGGCAGTGAAGATGGAGGTAAGCTAAAATGTTTGCCTAGCTGGCTTTTTACAATGCACTAAGCTGAAGAATTTACCTGTGCTCTTTCACAGAGAAGCTTGGCACTCCAAACAAATCTCCTAGAAGATCATTGGAACAATACACAATATGCTGTTGCTTCTCATCATATAATCGTTTAGTCATAATATACTGGCCAAGATAAAATATAACCTGAAATAGAAATAGGGTTTCTGAGCATTAAAGAAAATCAAATGTTAGTTTCAAATACATTCAACATCTCATTTATCTAAAGATGGTTAAATAAGCTTTTAAATCTTTTCCTTTTAATCTGATGGGAGTAGACATTGTTTCTCCAATTTACTTAAATAAAGTGTATGTGTATAACAGACTATAACTCTGCCCAGATATCTAGGTACTACATACTAGGAAGAAAGGAAAGGGCAGTAGAATGCAAAACTACTGAGAGCAATAAAAAGCTGCAAAATCAAAATATCAACTAAAATAGTCACTTAGCAAATAGTAAATAGTACCAAACACCAGATATCTCAATAGCCTCTAAGGTCATCACTGATGAGGACCACAGGAAAGCAGCCAACCATATGTACACAACAGTTTGGAAGAATTCCGTGAATAAAATACTCTTAAAGGTATCAATCTAATCTATGCAACAATAATCAAAGCAGTAACCCTGAATCATGCATATCCAGTTAAATACTGTTTGTTCCATTAAGACAAAGAAGTGATACATCTTAAGACATCCACACAGGGTGCCTAGGTGGCTCAGTGGTTAAGCCGCTGCCTTCAGCTCAGGGCATGATCTCAGGGTCTGGGATCGAGGCCCCCATCAGGCTCTCTGCTCAGTGGGGAGCCTGCTTTCTCCTCTCTCTCTGCCTGCCTCTCTGCCTACTTGTGATCTATCAAATAAATAAAATCTTTTAAAAAAATAAAAAAGATATCCACATACAAACCTATTAACCACCTAAATAGGCACAAATTTTTTTACAGTTTAAATGTACTTTTACAAGTACTTTCTCATTCTTCTGATACAGAATTGTTTTCAGTGTATTAGAGATAAGAAAATGGGTTCTGGTCTTCTGACTCCTAGTCCAATGTTTTTTCTACTGCCCATACTAGCTATTATTACTCTCCCATATGCCCCAGAACAAAGACCCTGCAACTGAAAACTCAATCAGACAATAAATGTGTATTACTGTTACATGGTTCCGCTTAACATTCTGCACGTATATAATGGCCCAAGCAATTTCCTCCCTATTTCTACTGCTAAAAGCATACCTTTTTGTTTCCTTAACCAATTACATGATGATAATGAGATCAAACCCGAGTCATCAGCTCTAAATGCATCCTTAACCTCAAAAACATCCTTATTCTCAATATCTCCCTACAAGCTCCCCTACCATCTGTAGACTTAACTGTGTAAGCAGGCCTCAAACTTAAAGGAATATTCCCTGACTATGGATTGAAGATAAGTTGATAGAGAGTGGAAAAGGAAGAAGAGAACCTACGCACCTACCAAACCCCCATAAGGGAGTTTACGAAAAGTGTGGCTGTAAAGGAAAATGGTGTAGAGTCTCTTCCTGACCCACGATCCTGATGTAGATAAGTTATTTCAGTGTTTTAAGCAGTCTGGGCCCCAGAAACTAAGTGGGAGAAATGAGTGGAAAGGCACATTTCGTTCACAAATTTTGCCTAAGGTGGCCCAATCTCTCACTCAAAATCATGCTTCTGTGCACAAATTTAAAACTAGAGAACATTATACTGAAATGTATCCATTAAATAGAACATATGTTCATGAATCAGCTCACCTCTATCCCAGAAAGATCAGTATACTGTACTCATGTATCTCTAGTGCAGAAGTTCTTAACCTGGGATCCATGGATGCCCAAGAAGTCCTTGGATAAAATTCAGGGGATCCATTAATTTGGATGGAAAAAAAAATTTTCTATCTGTATTTTCACTAACTTTTAACTGAAATTTAGCTTATCCTTCAATTATGAATATAGGCAGCAAACCACAAAGTATCAGTAATACCTGTGATTTCTGTCACCAAATCACAATGTTTCACATCATACTACGCTTGGTGTAAACATCTCAAAATACTAACTATATATACCCCTCACTCTTTGAAATTACATTTATTAGATCTGCTGCTCAATCTTATTATTTAATGTGCTAATAAAAAAACACTCAAAAAAGCACATATATCACAAACTTGTTTACTATTTTGATAACCGTTTTACATAATTTGTTTCCTTTGTAATCCTATATATTTTGGTTCATGCATTTAGAAACAGGATTCTGAGAAGACTTTACCAGTAAGCCAAGTGGGTCCACAGCACAAAAATGCTAATAACCCCTACAGAGCCTCCCTCTGTCTTAGAGTTCCTAGTGAGAAATGATATTCAAGTATAATTAGAATTGCAGCTTCAAATTAAAAGTCCAAACGACAATATTTAGTAATACTGCTTACTGAAAAATCCCTCCATATCGCCCATTTCTCCCCATGGCTACATGTAACTAGCAAGACATTGGTTATCTTGTGAACTCTTAATTTAGCTTACCTCTTTCATGGTATAAGTGTCTTTTTGTGCACCAACTGACTTTAACAACTTCAAAAGCAAAGGCTTTGGTCTAACCTACAAAGAACAAAAAGCTGCTATTATACTTCCAAAATAATTCCAGAACTATAAGCCCCACAGCAAGCATTTCCAAGAAGAATTTCAATAAAGGTAGCAGGAGTTATATTTAATAATCTCACAAGGTTAGAACTGAAAAACTAAGTCATGTTTTCTAAATGTAACAGACTACAGAAACTGAGTATCATAGACTATCAAGACAATCGGAAAAAAATGCAAATAATCACAGAATCCTCATGTATCATTAGTTGCAATCAAACACAGTATCCATGCCAAGGCAGTGAAAATTATTCTTTTTCCTCCAGCTATTTCTATTATCTGCTTACTATCTTACAAACTTAACTATAAATGGAATACTCCAATGAGATTACCATAAACTAAACTGCAAAATCCAAGAGGAAAAAAGTAAGTCTTCAGGGTAGCTCCGTCTCCCAATCTTTTCTTTTTACATATGATAGGCTCCTGAAAGCTGGAGGACTTAAATAACTAACAAGGATAATAAAGAGCAGATGTGAAACTGCAACTCACAACCCTCAACTACAAACCAGCATTTTCTTCCTACTGTATCATACTGCCTCTTAGTGGGTCTACTTTTTCAAATATCTACTGGCAAACATTTACTGAGCTTCTACCATGCACCAGACAGTAATAGGTGTGTGGGGGGGGGGGGGGTGGAATGATAAATAAAACATGAACTGTATTCAAGGAACCTATTACCTAGATCAATGGTCAATTTTTTTCTGTAAAGAGCCAGACAGTAAATATTTTAAGCTTTCCCTGCCAGATGGTCTCAGAATTACAGATATGTAAACCAAAGGCCATGGCTACATTTCAAAAACACTGTATTTACAAAAATAGGCAGGAGGCCAAATATGGCCCATAGGCTATAGTGTGCCTGACCCTGATCTAGAGGTTTTGCAAGTGGTGTTGAGGAAGTAACTGGCAAGGAGGCAGGGATATAATACACTCTTTCACCCTAACTGTTGCTATATCAAAATCTTTAAAACTCAAGTGTCTTTATAGCTTGCCACCTCCACCTAGACAGGTGCCTCTGTACCTCTCTTCAATATATTCCTGTCCTTTGCCTAACTTTGAAATCTAACAGGATCTGTTTGGAGTCTAACTCTCAAAACTAGATTTAAGAAAATTGCCTATTTCCAGCTAATCAATAGACTATTATTTAACAACCAAAAAACTGGGTGCCTGGGTGGCTCAGTCAGTTAAGCATCTCCCTTCAGCTTCACCCCATTGCGCTGGGGTCCTGGGATCGAGTCCCAAACCAGCTCCCTATTACAGGGGAGTTATATTTTATGTATATTAACTTCAAACTGCACAGAACACAAGTAAAAATCTGCAATGGAAAGCCATCAGTTTTTTATTAAGACCTAAAAGACATGCAATAAGAAAGCTATAAAAGAAAATACTATTCTTAATCTTACATTTAATAATAAAAAGATAAATTCCAGATGAAGACCTAGATGTGAAAATTAAAAATACTACAAGAAAATACAGGACTATATCTGTATAATCTTGAGATGGGAAGACTTCTTTCAAAGCTTGATATGAAATGCAAAAACCAACAAGTCAATAAATTTTACTTCATAAAAACATTCTCAATAGGAAAAAGACAACAAAATTAAATGCCACCTTTGTAAATGATAAAAGTTACATATATGTGAAACAGAGAACTACTACAAATTAAGAAAAACACAAAAAACCTAAAGGAGGGGCGCCTGGGTGGCTCAGTTGGTTAAGCCAGAGACAGGGATGAGTCCCACATCGGGCTCCCTGCTCAGCAGGAAGCCTGCTTCTCCCTCTCTCACTCCCCCTGCTTGTGTTCCCTCTCTGGCTGTGTTTCTCTCTGTTAAATAAATAAAATCTTTAAAAAAATATTTTAAAAAATTTAAAAAAATTAAAAAATTAAAAACCTAAAGGAAAAGTGGACGGATAAGACCAAGCAAATCCTAGAAGAAATAAATGACTTAACAAATGACAAGATGCCTAATCTTAAGAGAGATCAGAGAAATACAAATTTAAACAAAGATACAGAACCTTTTACCACAAAAACAGCAAAATAATAATAAAAACATAATATTCAGTGTTGGCAGAGGTGTGAACTGTCACAATCTTTTGTTAGCAAGTTATAAATAGGAATCAAATATATGCATTGTTTAGGACCCAGGAGTTCTACTTCTTTATACAAAATCTTACAGAGTCACATAACACAGGATACAAGTACAAAGCAGCACTATTTGTAATACCCAAAAACTAAAGACAATTTTTTAAAAAACCTATCCGAAAAAACCTATAGCAGAGGCATAAATTTTTAGAAAGATACACTCATGCTTTGGAACACTATGGAGCCATTTAACAGAATTCTATAGATTTACCGACATGGACTGAATTTGCACCAAACCTCACACCTGTCTTAATAGAACAAAACAAGACAGTAACAGATTAAAATTTGCCCTTATACACACACAGAAAAAAATCTAAAAGGAAACATGATCAAAAGACTAGAATTTTCAGCTTTCACTTTTTACATTTCTGTAATGTCTAAAATCTTTACAAGCATGAATTACTTTTGTGACTTTTAGAAACCTCTAAAAAGTTAAATACTGACAAGTCAACAAAGAAAAAACAAAACAAAAAAAACAAAGAAAAAGTTAAATACTGACAAGTCAACAAAAAAAACAAAACAAAAAATAACAACATAATTTCAGCATCCATGCTTAAGGATGTTAATGGAACTTAAAGTCCAAGGGTGATAAAGGACTAAGAAAATAAATACTGCAGTCAGCTTTTATATTTATTCCGGGCATAAATGCAGAATTTAAGCTGTGTCCATACAACGTCACTTGGAGAACCATGCTACAAATGGGGTCTATGGAATTTGGTAGATCACTTCATAAAGTACTCTTAAAAGTCACACTTGAAACAAAAATACCAACCAGGGTCTCTTGTTCCGAAGCTGGAATCTGTGAGGTGCTTACAGCACCATCAGTAGACACAGACATGTTGGTATTGCACATTTGCCTACAAGTGGGAAAAAGAAACACAAGATAAAAACTTGAAATAATGAAATATCTGTGAAAAAAACCAGAGTCATATGGAAAGGATATAAATAATGCCCTTAAAGACTCTCTTTATTAAAACTAAAGCCAGCAGCAAATAGGTCCTTACCTGGATACGTGCAGAATAAGTGCTCTACGTCGCTGACCACAGGTACCTATCTCTAATCGCCAATGAATACAGCTGGGAAAAAGCATGGTTTAAATAAGCCCCAGCTGGAGACAAGTCAGGGCTTAACTCCTTTTACTGTGTCTTAGGAACGTGTCCGAACTTGACCAGCCCAAAGGGAAAAGCTGAGTCAACTTGCCCGCAGAACCGGCCCAAACTCGCCCAGACACTGCGCCGGGTTCAGGCAGGCTACAGAACAGGCACCTGTCATTATCCGGACCCCGAGCCCGGAGACTGCCGACTACAGCACAGCACACCCCCGCCCACGTGACCTTCACCCTGCACTCTCGCGGAGCCCCCCCGGGGGGGGGTCGCCCTCTCAGCTCACAGGCCCAAAACCCCGCCCTCCTCCCCAGCGGCCAGGCCACAACCTCGCGTCCTACCAACAAAAACCTCCCCGACCTCACATGCCCCGCGCCCCCCACCCCCCACCAAATGCACAAAGGCTGCGGGCGGGGTAAAGGCTGCAGCCGATAGCGAGCTGGGAGACCCAAGTCAGAAAACAAACCCAAGAACTGCCTACGGCGCTTCCCGGCCGGTACCTGCTCTTCACCACGCGGGGTTGTCCGCGCCTGGAGTAGGGGGAAGCGGAGACCCTCGAGACTCCCCCAGTTCCCTTCACGGGGCGCCCAGAAGCCCGACGCCCTGGGCCTCAGCGGCCATTCCACTCGCGGGGCCCAGGCCGCCGGGGCGCTCCCACCCACCAGGTCCAGAAAAGGAGGCTCTCGGCGGCGAAAGCGGCAGAACCTCGGTCAGAGGAGTTAGGGCCGGCGCCAGGGCTCAGGCTCTCGCTCCATTTTCCTTCCAGCCACCCAGGGCCTCACAAGCCCCAAAAGGAGCCGAGCCAGCCGAGGTGCGCCCGATGCGCGCCCCCTGCTGCCCGAGGGGAGCGCGCCGGAAGCCGCGGCTCATCCGGGCGTTTACGCGCGCGCGCGCGCCCCAGCCACACCACGTCGGCCAATTGGGGGAGGGGGCTGGGCCTGCCGCCTCCGCGTGGGGGGTGGATGCCTCAGAGTGGGAGGGGCTGAGGGGCACCCGCGCGAAGACCGGCCACGGCCGCGGGTGCCCCTGGGGTGGGGCTCGGCCCAGCCCACCGCGCCTCGTTTGGCGCGAGACCCTGGGGACTTCTCTATCAGTTGTGCTATTTCTGTTTGTCATGTGTTTACAACTCCCGACCGCAGTGGAAACGGCAGGCACCAGGCATACCTTAGTGCCGCTACCAGAAACGAAACCAAAATTAACAGCTGTGCGATATATTAAGCCCATACCGCCAGTTACTGGAGTCGTATACAGATGAGTTATTTCAAGACTTATTTTTAAAAAGTAGCGTTGGGGCGCCTGGGTGGCTCAGTTGGTTAAGCGACTGCCTTCGGCTCAGGTCATGATCCCAGAGACCTGGGATCGAGTCCCACATCAGGCGTCCTGCTCCGCGGGAAGCCTGCTTCTCCCTCTCTTACTCCCCTTGCTTGTGTTCCCTCTCTGGCTGTGTTTCTCTCTGTCAAATAAATAAAATCTTTAAAAAAAAATAAAAATAAAAAGTAGCATTAAAACTATTATAGACTTGTACACGATGCATACAAATGTTCTAGTTGGAGAAAGATGACTTGTGTCTCCCGTGATGGGGGAGGCGGGGTAGATAAAGAACAGCGGTTCTTTTCACTTTATGCTTTTAGAATGGGTTCGTTTATATAACATTCATTCTCATTAAGAATATATATATTTAGGGAGGCGCCTGGGTGGCTCAGTTGGTTAAGCGACTGCCTTCGGCTCAGGTCGTGATCCCGGAGAACTGGAGTCGAGCCCCTGCTTGGCTGGAAGCCTGCTTCTCCCTCTCTCACTCCCCCTGCTTGTGTTCCCTCTCTAGCTGTGTTCCTCTCTGTCAAATAAATAAATATTTTTTAAAAAATTGTTAGAAAAAAAAAGAATATATATATTTATATATTAGGGACTCTACTGAGTAAAGACTCACCTTCCCCCTTTTGGCACATAGGTGTGGCAATTTTAAAAAGTACATAAGGAAGTAAGAATTGAGATACCTCAACCCAAAAGCACACTCATTGCAAAAAAGCAAGGTTCTTTCACCAGGAAGCAATTAGTTCCTTTTTTATAGGGATTTTTTTTTTTTTGTAAAGTTACAACTTTCTCTTCTCCCACTCCCTAGCGTATAGAAAGGAATCTTTCTTAAACATACTGGTCACTCAATTGATTTAATTGTTAACATTACTATCTTCAGGGATTTGGTTTGACTTTTTAAAAAAATCTCATCTTTATCATATCAAATATAGTGGGTTGCTGGTTGTGAAACTGACACAGGATAAAAGAAAATCTGAGCAGAAGGAGAAAGTATAAGAGAAGAACAGAAATGAGGGAAGAAGTGATAGGATTTAAGGTGTTGTTGGGGAGAGAAGTTGATGAGGCAAGGATTCTTTCAAGGAACTGATACTAAAAACTTACATGTGTAACAGGCACTACCCAAGGTCACTGCTAGTGAACAAGTTAGTCATATTTGCTGCTGTCCTGGACCTACCAGGCTGACTGACAAAATTTCCACCCAAAGTGAATGAGGATACCACTGACAAAAAGTCTGAAGGAAATGAATAGTTGGAGGGTTGTTGGGTTTTGAAACATCACAGAACAAAGAGTTCAGTGGTAGAAAATGTGGAGCTGAAGCTCAGGCTAGAGACAGAGCTTTTGAGGGGATGACTGGCTTAACAGGTAAGAGCTGATGAGTTCCTCAAAGAAGAGAAGAGACTGGACTGGGATAATGTAGCAGAGGGAGAAACAGCAAAGAATGAGAGGAATGACCAGAAAAGCCACCCAACACAGGCCATAGAATGGTGTCCCAAAAGTGGTGAATCAAGTAATGAAACTGAATACTGCAGGAATCAAAGAAAATAAGGAATGAGAAATCACACTGAATCTTCTCACTTGAAAATCTGTTCCTATTGTTTGTGACTTAATATTAAGAGAAACAATGCAGGGGCGCCTGAGTGGCTCTGTCAGTTGAGCAACTTACCTTGGTTTTGGCTCAGGTCATGATCTTGGGTCAGGGATGGAGCCCTGAGTTGGGCTCCATCCTCATGGGGGAATCTGCTTGATTTTTGCCTCCTTCTGCCCCTCCCCCTGCTCACATTCTCTCTCTCTCTTTCTCTCTCTTTCAAATAAATAGATCTTTAAAAAAATGCAGACCAGCTTCTGTTGTTTCCCTGCATTCCACTGTTATCCTATGTCATTCTGCTCTTATACTTCAGGCTTTTCTGGGAGTAGACTTCTGCTTAAGTTTTAGTAGCATTACTCTTGATACCCTCCTTTGTTCCAAGAGATGGAAACACCTTGAGCATCTATCTTAATATTCTTTGGAACCTAAACTTTGCAGACACATTTACAATAGACTTTTGTCCTGGTCCAGGACCACTTCATACCGGCATTTATTAACAAAAACTGATTAATCTTTAAAGAATGAGGAAAAATAAACAAGATTTAGCTCAGAAACGGTGTGTAGAATGTTTATAATGCTGAAAGTTGAACAATAATTACTTGGCTATCTAAAATTACAGAAGTAGTTCAAATTCTGATTATCTTTCCAAATGTCTAGAGATGAATAGTGTTATTTAAGAAGCAAAATCCCACCAAATGGCAGGATTTTTGTTTCTATTTTGAGAAGTAATTGACTTTTTATTTAAACTTGTCAGTTTAAAATATGCAGAAACATCCATAGAACAATTACTATCTAATGTAACCACTGCCTAGAATTCACATTTGTCATTTCTGCTTCAGATGTTTTTTAAAAAATGGAATATTTTTTTAAAAGTTGACGTTCCCCTATTTTTATTCTCAATCCCATTCCCCTTCCTCTGTGAAGCAGTTGTAACTGTCAATTTGGTGTACACCTATTGAGTCCATGTTTATAACGCTGACTATAAAGTTATGAATCTGTAAACAGTAAGTCCTGTAGGCTGTATACATATTAAAGGAATTACTTCACCATAGGGTAGTAAGCCTTATGCTGAATTTCAAAATCTAACAAAAAAGCTGTCTTGTCTTTTTCAGTATTGTTTTGGCTGTTCTTAGGTGTCACTTTTAGAATTAGTTTGTCAAAATCATAAAAAAGAATCCTACTGTAATTTTGATTCAAATTTCATTGAGTCAATAGATTAGTTTGATGTCTTTTCAGTCTGGACTCTTCATTACACTAAAGAACATGACACTTTTTTCCAGGTCTCTCTTTACATCCTTTAATAATGTTTTATCATTTTCTCTTTAGGACAATGATTGATTTTTGTATTTTGATCTGATAGCCATTAAAACTGCTGTACTTTGTTTTCTAAATACTGCTAGTTTTTCAGTAGATGTTCCTGAATTTTTTATGGAAACAGTACTATCATCTGTAAAAATCATCAATGTGTCTCCTCCTTTCTTATATCTTCTTTTCTGGTCTTATAACCATTAGAACAATAGTAGCAAAGATAGTGGACAACCTTATCTTATTCCTGACTTTAATAAAAATGCTTTTAAAGTTTTATGTTTGATGTAAGTTTTAGGTAGGTGTCCTTTAATTCATTATAAAAGTTTTCTTCTATTCATGTTTTGGATTTTTTTAAACATACGAATGAGTGTTCAATTTTATCTAATACCTCTTTATGTATCTGGAGATGATTAAGCAGTTTTTCTCCTTAATCTGTTAATAAGTTATGACTGTAGTGATAGATTTTCTAATATTGAGCCATCCTTGTACTTACTCAGATAGATTCTACTTAGTTATAATGGGTCTTTTTTTTTTTTTTTAAGGACACTGATGAACTGAGTTTGCAATGGGAATAGTGTAACAGGATAATATGGAGCATAACTGAGAGCTTATCCTGTCCTTAGAAGTCATCAAATATCTCAGGGGTTTAACTGGAAATATTGTCCTGTTGAGAACAGTTACTCAATTTTCCAAGGCTAAGTTCAGATAAGATCTAGTTCTTGACCTGAGATTCTGGTTCCAAAGGGCAATTACGGGCTCAACCAGTTTGATGACTTTTAGCATTGACAGTTTTAAGGGAGGAAAGGGGCAAAACAGGTTACCTTCTGGAAGAATGAAGAGTTTATAACTCCCAGACCTGCCCCCCAATCGTATCTGAGACTTGTGACTACATCCTGTCTAAACATTGCTGAGCCACTCAACTGGCGGAAGAGACATCATGAGGTTGTGTATTACCCCTACTTTGTTTGGAAGGGTTTCTGGAGTTCTCATAAGTCAATGGTCCCAGAAGAAGATGCCAGAGGTATAAGGAGTTTTGTTGGTAGCCCCTACGATGGCTACTGCCTTGGTAAGAGAACCCTGGCAGCAAGAAACACTATAGGATGTCCATTGGTGAAATGTGCTGAGTTGGAGCAAAAAATTGCAGAGCTTCATTCGGACACCCTCATCCAACTTCCTGTCAGGACCATGCTGTAAGACCAGTTGGAGAACTATCTTTTGGATACCTGCCACCTGGAGGGAACTGATACCCAATTTGCATTAAACAGAGAGGCCACGACAACCAACAGAAAGGGAACAGAAACGTCTCCATCGTCTAGCTGGTATTTTTCATATAAAGAAAACAAGAATATGTCCAACTAATAAAAGTGCAACACAGGGCGCCTGGGTGGCTCAGTTGGTTAAGCGATTGCCTTCGGCTCAGGTCATGATTCCGGAGACCTGGGATCGAGTCCCACATCAGGCTCCCTGCTCAGCGGGAATCCTGCTTGTCCCTCTCTCACTCCCCCTGCTTGTGTTCACTCTCTGGCTGTGTTTTTCTCTCTGTCAAATAAATAAAATCTTTAAAATTAAAAAAAAAAGTGCAACAAATTTTAAGGCCAATCACGTAAGGAAAAATCATTTCCCCCTCAGTGCCAAAGGAGTCATGTAGTAGTTTTCTATTGCTGTGTAATGAATTACCACAAATGTAGTGGCTTAAAGCAATACAAATATATTGACTCATACCTCTGTGTGTCAGATGTCCAGTAAGCACAACTGGGTTTCTCTACTCCAGTTCTCACAAAGTCAAAATGAAGATTGGCCAACTTACACTCTTATCTGGAGGCTCTAGAAAAAACCTGCTTTCTAGCTCATTCAGATTGTTGTCCACATTCAGTTCCTGGTAATTGTAGAACGGTGACCCCCGTTTTCTTTGCTGTCAGTGGGGCCCCCCTCAGCTCCCAAAGACTACCCACATTCCTTAGTACATGGCCCCCTTCATCTTCAAGCCAGCAACAGTGTGCTGAGTTCCCCCTGATACTTCAAACCTCTGACTTACTCCTCTGCAACCAGCCAAAGAAAACTCTGAGTTTAAAGGCTCTTGTGATTAGAACTGGCCATCTCAGATAAACGCCTTTGTGCCATAATATCTTAGTATACTCACCAGGTTCTACACACTCAAAGGGGAGAGGATTTTACAGGATAAGGATCATTTGAGGGTCACTTATGGAATTCTGCATACCAGTAGTAAGAACAGGGAAGAGGGTATGGGATGTGACAGAGCCATGCTCCACAACCCCATTTCCAGTTCTGGGTCAGGAGAGCCACAAATTTAACCTGCTCTGGGGCATGAGGAAGGAAAGCTTTGAACCAGATATGAATTGAAGTTTCAAAGTCAAGGAGTCAGTCTTAACAACTGAAATGAGACTAAAAGAACTGAGTAATGATGAAGTTGGATGAGATGTTATTGAGGTAAACTACCTCCAAGTAAAAACAGGGATTACAGAGTGCATCAAGAAAACACAATTGATTACAGTAAAACACATAGACTTTTTTTTAAAAAAGATTTTATTTATTTTGAGAGAGGGAGAGCATGCAAGCAAGAAAGCACAAGCAGGAGAAGCAGCAGAGGAAGAGGGAGAAGCAGACTCCCCACTGAGCAGAAAGCCCCCTGGGACTCCATCCCAGGACTCTGGGATCATGACCTGAGCTGAAAACCAACTGAGCCACCCAGGTGCCTCTATACTGATATTTTATTTTATTTTATTTTATTTTATTTTATTTTATTTTATTTTATTTTATTTATTTTATTTTATTTTATTTTATTTTATTAAGATTTTATTTATTTGACAGCGAGAAACATAGCAAGAGAGGGAACACAAGCAGGGGGAGTGAGAGAGGGAGAAGCAGGCTTCCTGCCGAGCAGGGAGCCGGATATGGGACTCAATCCTGGGTCTCCAGGATCATGACCTGAGCCGAAGGCAGTCGCCTAACCAACTGAGCCACCCATGCGTCCCCTGTATACTGATATTTTAAGTTTGGACATTTTTGTCTAGATTTTTTGAGATTGGTCCTTCTTGTTCTTTCTTTACATACTTTTATTTTGATATTAAGGTTTTAATGGTTTTATGAGTTGAGTAGTTTTTTTCCTATTCTCTGAAATAGCTTGTATAACACTGGAATTACATGTTCATTAAAGGCTCAGTAAAACTGGTCTATGAAAGGATTAAGGCTTGGAAATGTCTTTTGATACTGGAAATTTTTGACTACTAAAGAATTTCAATTTCTTAAATGATTAGTGTTTAGATTTCTCATTTCTCCTGAATGAAGTCAGTTTTGTTCATTTACATTTTTCCTAGAAAATGATGCATTTCTTGGGCACGTGGGTGGCTCAGTTGATTAAATGTCTGCCTTCACCTCAGATCATGATCTCAGGGTGTTGGGATGGAGCCCTGCATTGGGCTGCCTTGCTTAGCCGGCAGCCTGTTCCTCCCTTGCCCTCTGCCTGCCGCTTCCCCAGCTTGTGCTATCTCTTTCTCTGTCAAATAAATAAATAAATAAATAAAATCTTAAAAAAAAATTATGCATTTCAAGCTCATGACTGATATAAATTTACATTGAGCAAATAATTGTGGTACAACACGGAACTAGCAAATCTGCCAGCTTAGGCAGAGATGGTGTCTTTGGATGACATGGTGGCCTGAGCTCCAAGTTAAAATCTCCCAGTAGTATTGTCTTGCAGGAGTGCAGAGCAATCTTTGGTGGCATAAAGCTTTCCTCCCCAGGCAAGCTGGGTGGTGTTTGCTATTCTCAGTGGAGGCTTTGAGTGAGTCAGAAAATTCTGGCCCTGGAGGTAAAGGGTCTCTGCCTGACCACTCAGTTTTATGCTGTTGCTGCTCTCGGAGTTGTTTGAAACTAACAATTCCAACTGGATCTGGGTTTTTGTGCTACTAATCTTCAAAGTGGTTAAAAAAGACACTGCCTTCTCCATGATGAGGAGCTGCTTCATCGATATAGGGGTCTTCAAATTTTTTCTCATGTGGCTAGATCTAGAAGGGGACAATCAACTTCTCTTTGTTGGTCCTATAATTCAGGTCCCTGTGACATGTGGTGTTGGTTTTGGTTTTAAAGTCATGAGAGTCTGTTTCTTCACTGTGAACAGACACTATCACTTACATAGATTATGTCAGACATTTTGGGTCAAACTGCTCCCCAGAACCCAAAATTGTCGGGAGCGGCATGATCCACCCCCACCCCACCACCCCCCCCGCCATGCTGCAAGCTGCCAAAAACTATGGTGGAGGTACCCATGAATGTACCCTGTGGGCCAGGGCAATATGTCCTTTGTGTCCCTGGGACGTGCACCTGGGCAAGCGCTCATCCAAGGCGTGGAGAGTCATGCCAATCCTTATGAAGCTTAATAATTGTAGGATTGTGGGGGCACAACATACTTACTTTAAAACTTAGTAAAACCTTTACTAACATAAATAGCTTAGATATTGCAACCTCCTGTTTGTGTGACCATTCATTCACTTCCCTATGCTGGGGGGAAGTAAAACATTCTAATAAGATAAGGATTTGCAGGAACCATCTGTTGCTCAGGACATGCCTGCCTGTGATCAATCAGTCTATATATTAGAATATAATTGGCACATCCTGCTTTGTTGTATGGACCCTTCAAAGAAATAGGCACATCCCGTTTCGTTGTGTCAGACCCTCAAGGGCACAAGGCACGTCCTGTTTTTGTGAGGACCCTCAAAAACACTATTGTCACTCAAGATTGATGATCCATCACTTAAAGAAGCTCTTTGATCATATGGTTTTCATCTGAAAAAATACGTAACTCTCTGCTACAAATAAAGAGCCCTGAGAACAGTGTTTTCAGGAGAACCCTACACCATCTTTGAGTTTGATTTCCTCACCGCCAAGCCTTCTCTCACCCTCGGATCCTAACTGTTGCTGGGGCTGACCCTGGCAAAAAATAAAGGAGAGAAAGTTAAGAAAAAGAAGTACTTGGGGCACCTGGGTGGCTCAGTTGCTTGGGCGACTGCCTTCGGCTCAGGTCATGATCCCGGAGACCTGGGATCAAGTCCCACATCGGGCTCCCTGTTCGGCGGGAAGCCTGCTTCTCCCTCTCTCACTCCCCCTGCTTGTGTTCCCTCTCTGGCTGTGTTTCTGTCTGTCCAGTAAATAAAATCTTTAAAAAAAAAAAAAAAAAAAGAGAAGTACAAATGACTGACCTTGCCATACATACTCAACCCCAAATAGCTCACGATGCTCTCATTGATGGGAGTCTTGGCAGCATAGTGAACTTACTCTCTTTGACTAGAATAAACAGGCACTGAAAACATGGGGGGAAATAGATCTATAAACAATACATATTGTAGTGGATTTTTACTAAGAAGTGTTGTCCATTTAACTCACTACAACTCAGACAGGCAAATAAAAAAGTAACATTTTAACTTTACCTGCAATTATTGCTGAATTTTAATAGGAAAACAAACTCAGTGCTCAATAGTATTTAAATCTGGCTTGGGCTGATCATTTAAACAGTTAATTTAGACAGTTTTCAGTCTCTCTCTCTCTCTCTCTCTCTCTCTCTCTTTTTAAGAAAGATTTTATTTATTTATTTGAGAGAGAGAGAGCATGCACACATAGGCAGAACAGAGGGCAGAGGGAGAAGCAGGCTCTCTGCTAAGTAGGGACCCTGATATGGGGCTCCATCTCAGGACCCCCGGATCACGACCCGAGCCGAAGGCTGTCGCTTAACCGACTGAGCCACCCAGGCGCCCCTCCAGTCTCTTTTAGGTAGAATTGTTTATAGGTGCTTATGGTATTTAAGAGTTTATCCTAAGGATTTCAATGAGTAGTCATGCAACAAATATTCCGGTTGTGAAAAATGAATGGGGGTGGCAGGCTGGCTCCACCGATGGAGCATGCAACTCTTGATCTTGAGATTGCTTAAAAATAAAATATTTTTTCTTAAAGATTTTATTTATTTATTTGACAGAGAGAGATCACAACCAGGCAGAGAAGCAGGCAGAGAGAGAGGAGGAAGCAGGTTCCCCACCGAGCAGAGAGCCTGATATGGGCCTTGATCCCAGGACCCTGAGATCATGACCTGAGCTGAAGGCAGAGACTTAACCCTCTGAGCCACCCAGGCGCCCAAAAATAAAATCTTTAAAAAAAAATTTTAAAGATGGATAGAAGGACACCTGGGTGGCTCAGTCAGTTAAACATCTGCCCTCAGCTCAGGTCACAATCTCTGGGTCCTGGGATAGAGTCCTGCATCCGGCTTCCTGCTTGGCGGGAGGTCCACTTGCCCTCTCCCTCTGCCCCTCCCCCTACTTGCTCTCTTTCTCAAATAAATAAAATCTTTTTTTTAAAAAAAAAAAGATGGATGGGGCACCTGTGTGGCTCAGTGGGTTACAGCCTCTGCCTTCAGCTCAGGTCATGATCTCAGGGTCCTGGGATCGAGGCCGCATTGGGCTCTCTGCTCAGCAGGGAGCCTGCTTCCTCCTCTCTGCCTGCCTCTCTGCCTACTTGTGATCTCTCTCTCTGTCAAATAAATAGATAAATAAATTTAAAAAAATAAAAATAAAAAAATAAAATTGAAATACATAAATTCTTTTAAAAAGGGGACAAGGACAAATCCCCTTCCAGCCCCACCCACATCCCTGTCCCTTATCGTCCCAAAGGCAGCCTGGCTTATCAATTAGGTTAGTTTCCTCTCAGTCCTTCTTTCATATATTTACACACATTTACATGTGTTCCTGAGGCAATATGTGATATCATTCCATGGTGTCATCTGTTTTCTTTTTATATAAAGTGGCATCAACAATATGCCTGTAACTTGCTTTTTTAACCAGTTGGACATGGTGGAGAGTCACCCAGATCGACACTGACTGCAGGGTGTTCTCGAAATGACCTCCTACCACTGCTTACATAGTTTGAATGTACACTTTGTTAGCCATTGTTCTAGTCATAGTTCAGTGTTTCAGTTTCCCTATGAGGAACTCTGCAATGGGCATGTTTGTACATGTTTTCTTATGCACAAGTGCCAGTGTTTTTCCAAAGCAGACACCAATAGCTGAAATTGTTGGCTCATAGCATACATGTATTTTTCTGTTACTCAGCGTTGCCAAATTGAGACTGTATCAATTTTATACTCCCATTAACAATGTGCATATATGGTTTCCCATAACTACATCAAGACATTTTATTAGAATGTTTAATTTTGGGGGTGCCTGGGTGGCTCAGTTGGTTAATCGACTGCCTTTGGCTCAAGTCAGGATCCCGGAGACCCGGGATCGAGCCCCGCATCGGGCTCTCTGTTCGGCGGGAAGCCTGCTTCTCCCTCTCTCACTCCCCCTGCTTGTGTTCCCTCTCTGGCTGTGTTTCTCTCTGTCAAATAAATAAATAAAATCTTTTTAAAAAATAGAATGTTTAATTTTTGCCCATATAATGATTGAAAATTGTTAACCCATTATTCTAAATGTAATCATCTTTAAATAATTCTACTCTCATGTTCATTGCCCAATTATTTATATTTTTCTTTTTCTTTCTTTTTTTTTAAAGCTGAAATTAGGTAAATATCCCAGACTTATCTAAGCAAGCAGGATGTGTCCTTCGAATGGAAATTGTAACTTGGTTATCTTAAAGACTTCTGAAATAATATATAGTAAAGGATTGTTATATTTATAAATGGACAGTATGTAAAAAGGGGAGTTAATTAGTAAGAATTTGATCATGATTGTGTTGCACAGAAATAATCAATTCACAAGAGAAAACTATAAAAGTTTTGGGTGCCTGGGTGGCTCAGTGGGTTAAGCTGCTGCCTTTGGCTCAGGTCATAATCTCAGGGTCCTGGGATCGAGGCCCGCATCGGGCTCTCTGCTCGGTAGGGAGCCTGCTTCCTCCTCTCTCTCTGTCTGCCTCTCTGCCTACTTGTGATCTCTCCCTCTGTCAAATAAATAAATAAAATCTAAAAAAAAAAAAAAAAGAAAATTATGAAATTTTCTAGGTCTTTCTGTGGCTTAAAAGAAATAGCTTTCTATATCAGTCTATGCCTTTACTTCTGATGATATGCCAATTAAAAAACTTTCTGGTAGCTTACCTAGTTTCACAGGTACCTTGACATAAAACAAGAGGATGCCCATAGAGAAAAAAATGAGTATTTCAGGTTTATCTACTTTTCTGAATTGAGAAACTGATACTCTTACACATTAGTCCCTTAAGAGACCTTAAACAACCAACCTAGATCTCTGAATTTCTAATTCTGTGTTTTTATCTCAGTGTTGTATAGTGCCTGGTACATAGAACATGTTCAGTTCATTTATTGAATGAATGGATGGCCAAACCATTACAGTTGTTTTGTTAAGTTAACATGTTAAATGCTATGAATCATAGTCATTTCCTTCCCATTGAATTGCTGTGTAAATGATTTCTTTCTGCAGAGGGATTCAGACCTACAGCATGAAGTAAAGCCAATCACATCCAAGGCAGATCAAAAATACCGCATTCATTTATTCACTATTCAATAAGAATTAGCTAAGAACTTATTAATCATGATGCTAAACTCTGGGGAATATAATAATAATATATTTTTTAAAGACACAGTTACCATATTTAACCAGACTCTAGTCTGGTAGAGGGGGTTATAATTGCAAGAAGTTGGAAGTTCTAAACAGCAGATTAAAAACAGTGGTGAAACTAAACTACTTGTACTCAGAAATGAGAGGAAACCGGACAAGTCCACAGATCTCCAGGGTCCTTACCCATCTAACCAAGGGTCAGGTATCAAGTTCAAAGTAAAAACTCCAGGTCTTTCCAGAAAATTGGGGAATCACACAGATCAGCAGACCAAAAACTGCTAGACATTTAGGTGCTTTCCAATTTTTTGCTATGAACTGTAGGATCACAATAAACTTCCCTGGACAAAAATCCTAAAGCACATCTTTACTTCTTTGGGATCAATTTCTCCTTCCTTGGGATCACATGGATTCTCTGGGTCCAAGAAAGGCTATGCCAATTTACAGTCCTACAAACAATAGAAGAGAGTACTTGTTTCCCTGTATCCTTTGGCTATACTAAATTTAGAAAGACATGGATTTATAGGTCTCTATGAAAATTAAAACCAAATATTTGCCAATATTAAAATTTTCCATTTTCATCTCAAATCAATTTTAATGAGTTAGAACAAATGTATGTTACATTTATTTTGAAAAGGAATTCGCTTTCCATTATATTGCAGTGACCACTGGGGTCTTGCTTGTTTGCCCTAACATTCCTGACTTGCAGAAGTGCTCTGGAATGCTTAAATGGATGGGCTTAAGGTTGAAGTGATAGAAGAAAAGAAAAAGGTGGGGGAGAGGGTCAAGAAAAAACCCATAGTATGATAGGAAAGGAAGACAGAAAACAAGAGCGTGGAAAAAAACAAAAAAGCAATCACAGAGGAGTGAGAGGCCCAGATTTCTGCCACCACTGGCTCTACCTTTTGATTCAAACATTTAGCAACTGCAGCTTCCTTTATAATTAGAGGAAATGAAGGAGTACGCCCAATTACAGGCTGAGAAGTAATGACTGGGGCCAACATGAGGAATCAGCACAGATTTTTTTTTTTAAGATTTTATTTATTTGAGAGAGAGAGAGAGAGAGAGAGAGAGAGAGAGCAAGCAGGGGAAGAGGGAGAAGCAGACTCCCCACCGAGCAGGGAGCCTGATGCAGGACTCCACCCCAGGACCCCGAGATTATGAGATCATGACCCGAGCTAAAGGCAGCCTCTTAAGGGACTGAGCCACCTCCACACCCCCCTCCACCCCCTTTTAAAGGGAAAATCTTTGTGTTGCAATTTGCTAAGTCACCAGGATTTTAGGGCTCTGGCTCCATTAGTCACTCTTTCCTTTTAAAAGCAGTTAGTCCCCTCTCCTGCTTTCTAACTGATGATTGTGTTGTTAATAAACCCAGCAGGGCCCTGCAAACCTCTCTGAAAAATCTGAAAATGAATTCAAATTCTAATAAGCAGCATTTCTGAATGTGAAATGTAAATCAATTGACTACCTATTTTATTTCCTTCTATCTCTTAGGATCTTTTCTCTTTAAGGGAATTTACTGAGTTAAAATTTAATTTAAATACTTTTCAAGTGGCCTTGGTGTTGAGAGGACAGAATAGGAAGTTTCTCTACAGAGTTTAAGATTTAGAAAGCAGTGGCTCCCTCTAAAGGCCAGGAAATGCCATAATCTCTAATCAAACCTAGGGGTGGTGTGGTTAAGTATTAAAATTCTGGGAAACGCTAAATGTTTCATCCCTCATCACTTTACTTAAAAGTGTCAGCACTTTCAGGGTGCCTGGGTGGCGCATTTGGTTAGCGTCTGACTCTTGGTTTCGGCTCAGGTCCCAATTTCAGGGTCCTGAGATGGAGCCTTGCATGAGGCTCCATGCTCAGAAGAGAGTTCGCTTGAGTTTCTCTTTCCCTCTGCTCCTCCTCTACCTCTCTCATAAATAAATGAATCTTTAAAAGCCTGTCAGCACTTTAAAGTCATTTAAAGATGTAAATTCAAATATACCACATAAAAAGGAACAAAGATCAGTAACTTTTGTTTTTTCATTTTTTAAAAAAATAAATTCTACATCCAATATGGGGCTTGAACTCACAACCCCAAGATCAAGAGTCGCATACTCTACTGAACCAGCCAGGCCCCAAGAATAATTTTTTAAAAATAAACTATTGGGGTGCTGGGTGGCTCCGACAGTTAAGAGTCTGACTTCAGGGTCGCCTGGGTGGCTCAGTTGGTTAAGCGACTGCTTTCGGCTCAGGTCATGATCCCGGAGACCCGGGATCGAGCCCCACATCAGGCTTCCTGCTCGGCGGGAAGCCTGCTTCTCCCTCTCAGTCCCTCTGCTTGTGTTCCCTCTCTGGCTCTGTTTCTCCCTGTCAAATAAATAAATAAAATCTTTAAAAAAAAAAAAAAAAGAGTCTGCCTTCAGCTCAGGTCATGATCTCAGGGTCCTGGGATCAAGTCCTGCATCGGGCTCCCTGCTCGGTGGGGAGTCTGCTTCTCCCTCTCCCTGTGTCCCTCCAGTCCCCCACCCATGGTGCTGTCTCTCTCTTAAATAAGTAAAATCTTAAAAAATAAATTATTGTCTGTTTTTATTTTTATTTTTCTAAAGATTTTATTTATTTATTTGACAGAGAGAAACACAGCTAGAGAGGGAACACAAGCAGGGGGAGTGAGGGAGGGAGAAGCAGGCTTCCCGCGGAGGGAACCCAGGGGCTGAATCCTGGGACTCCAGGATCAGGACCTGAGCTGGCCAAGGCCGATGCCTAATGACTGAGCCACCCAGGCACGCCTATTGTCTGTTTTTAAAAGTAAGACTGTGGGGCAGGGGTGGAGGGGATTGGAAAGATATTGGTCAAAGGGTGAAAATTTGCAGTTAAAAGCTGAATAAGTTCTGGGGCGCTGCACAACGCTGTGTTTATGGTTGACAATATAGTATTATATACTTCAAAGTTGCTAAGAGACTAGATCTTAAATGTTCTCACCACAAAAAAGAAATAATTATGTGAGGTGATGGACGCATCAGCCAAGGCTATGGCGGTAATCATATTGCGACACATCAGTCTATTAAATCAGTCCGTTGTATAGCATACACCTGCATGATGTTATATATAGTTGTCTTATAATTGAGATATCAACTGTATCTCAATAAAAATAAGAGATAAAAAATAAAAGTGAGTGGAAAAAAAGATAGATTAATGGGTACATATTTACCAGAGTATCAATTTACTCGATTTCTGATATGTTTTCTAAAGCAATGGATGTTTAAAACATGTATTTCTAAAATTTCTGTGAAAACAGTATTACATAAATTGGGCAAATAAATCACTTGAAATTTAAGTACCAGTTTTTAAAAAGGTAGAGTCTTGGGGCACCTGGGTGGCTCGTTGGTTAAGCGACTGCCTTTGGCTCAGGTCATGATCCTGGAGCCCCAGGATCGAGCCCCACATTGGGCTCCCTGCTCGGCAGGAAGCCTGCTTCTCCCTCTCTCACTCCCTCTGCTTGTGTTCCCTCTCTTGCTGTGTTTCTCTCTGTCAAATAAATAAATAAAATCTTTAAAAAAGAATAAAAAGGTAGAATCTTTATCATGATTAAAAATCAAGTTAAAAAGAAAAGTAAAAAAAAAAAAAAACACACACACACCCACAAACTTTTTTAAAAAAAAAAAAAAAAAAAAAAAAAAAAAAAGTAAACTAGCATCTGGACCAGAATGTGGCCCAGCATGGGTGAAAACAGTCATTTAGTTCAATGTGAAGAGAGAAATCCTGTGTGACCAATGAAGTCATGAGCTTCTTTAATTATCACTACAATTCTATCTACGAGGTACCGAAATATTTTAAGCTGGAATTTGGCTGTGATCCTTAATTCATACATTTAACAAATATGTATCGGCACAATGTAAGGCATTTGAAAGATCTCCTGATCAAAATAAAAAGTCCTGAGGCACCTGGATGGCTCAGTTGGTTAAAAGCCTGCTTTTGGGGGTGCCTGGGTGGCTCAGTTGGTTAAGCGACTGCCTTCGGCTCAGGTCATGATCCTGGAGACCCAGAATCGAGCCCCACATCAGGCTTCCTGCTCGGCGGGAAGCCTGCTTCTCCCTCTCTCGCTCCCCCTGCTTGTGTTCTCTCTCTCGCTGTGTTTCTCTCTGTCAAATAAATAAATAAAATCTTAAAAAAAAAAAAAAAAGCCTGCTTTTGGCTTGGGTCACTATCCCAGGGTCCTGGCATCAAGCCCCGTGTTGGGCTCCTCGTTCAATGAGGAATCTGCTTCTCCTTCTCCCAGTCTCTCTGCCTCTCCGCTTGCTCATGCTCTCTCTCACTCTAAGATAAATAAACAAAATCTTTAAAAAAAAATTAAAAATCTTGAAAAATAAGTCTTTGTGTTTTTGGGGTTTGTAGTCCAAAGAGAAAGACTATAAACAAATAAATTTCTAATTGCAAATTGGGATGAAGCTTTAGAAGGAAGAGAATTGGGTTCTTAAAAGAGAGACTCACAGGGGCACTTGGACATAGAAGTAGGCACAGACTCCCGGAGATCTGCATGAAGGGGAGTTCCACAAGCAGAGGGTGCGGCCAGCTTCACAGCCGGGCAGAAACTCTGACGGAGACACCATGAGTAATAAGCACTCAATTACTCATAAGGCTGCAGTGTTTTGGTACAATAGGTGATATAGTAACAAGAAAATTCTTGTTTTTATATGTGTCATCACATAACATTTCAGTATTTTGCAAATGGTTGTGTTCTCTGGTCTTTAGATTGAAGGCTCTGTGAGAAAGGAAATGTCCTCCATTTATTTCCATTTTTCTGAGTTAGTACAGAGTACTGCATGCAGAAGACTCTTAACTCATGCTGCCAATTGAATAAACGACTATTTCTTTTTCTTTTTCTTTTTTTTTTAACAATTTTAGTTGGGCACCTGGGTGGCTCACCGGGAGCCTGCTTCCTCCTCTCTCTCTCTGCCTGCCTCTCTACCCATTTGTGATCTCTCTCTCTGTCAAATAAATAAATAAGATCTTTTTAAAAAAATTTAGTTATTTATTTGACAGAGAGAGAGAGAGATCACAAGTAGGCAGAGAGAGAGGAGGAAGCAGGCTCCCTGTTGAGCAGAGAGCCTGACGCAGGCCTCAATCCCAGAACCATGAGATCATGACCTGAGCCAAAGGCAGAGGTTTAACCCTCTGAGCCACCCAGGTACCCTAAAGGACCATTTCTTTGAGACTACCTTGTTGGGAAAGTCCCCTTGGTTAGACTGCTTCATCAGGGGTTTTGTATTCCTAACCTTTAATAGCATGTCTGCTATAATCGGTGCTCAATACGTATTTGTGAAACAGTAAAGAAAAGACCAAGTGAATGAATACATTTTTCACCACATTCATATGTCTATTTCCATGTGTCCAATTAAACCATTCATATAATTCAATCATTCAACAGATCACTGAACACACCCGGTATGCCAGGCATTGTGCCAGTGTTGGGGTACAGAGATGAGCAGAAAGAGAAAAGACACTGCCCTTGTGAAGCTTACAGTCTATTACGTGCTATAAAAGTCAGAGGTAGAAAATTGATCAAGCATTTGGAGCGCCTAGGTGGCTCAGTTGGTTAAGCAACTGCCTTCGGCTCAGGTCATGATCCTGGGGTCCTGGGATCAAGCCCCGCATCAGGCTCCCTGCTCAATGGGGAACCTGTTTCTTCCTCTCCTGCCCCCCCCCCACCACTTGTATTCCCTGTCTTGCTGTGTCTCTCTCTGTCAAATAAATAAAATCTTAAAAAAGAAAGAAAATTCATTAAGCATATTCTGTGTTTTCTTTCTTGCCAAGAGAGAGTTACCAACACAGGTCCAGGTCTTGATTTAACCAGGTAATTTCCAGAAGCTCTGAGAGGGACCCTTGGTGAACAGAAGCCAGAGTCTGCTATTAGGGCTGAGGTATAGACAGCAAAAGCCTGGAGGACTGGAGTTTCTCTCTCAGCGAGGAGTGTGGCTCTGTTGCAGTCCAGGTGAGCTAATCTGACTTTTTGAGTTAGGTTTGCAACCTCACCCAGTGTTTGTGGACTGAAGGCGGGGTGGGGGGTGGGAGGTGGGGTAGGAAGGTGGGCTGAGAAGAAGCAAAGCAGAGAAGATTCCTCAAAGGAGATTACAGAGATGCTGCCGGGTCAGTACAAACATCTCAAGAATTTGACATGGGTGGTCTTGCTGCCCCTGTTTGAGGAAAGGCTGTCCTTTCCTACCCACGCTGACAGTGAGGTCCCCTTCCCTCCCCTCCTAGAGAGGCAATGAAAACCTTCAGCCTCTTTGCGTAAATTCGGAGGTCGGGCATTTGTCTTTAATCCTCCTGACAGGAATGCGCAGAAGTTAAACCACTCAGCAACCAGCCTGTGTCACAGAGATAGAGCACCTGTCACAGTCACAGGGTGGATTACTTGGCTTCACGGCTCATTGCTCTTTATATCTCATTTAGAATAAGACAAAACCTTCATAAAGACTCAATGTATCTGTGACTGCTCAAGATGAGAGAGAAAGTTTTCAGGGGAATTATTCAGAGAAACTCCTTTCCACTGAGCAACTGTTCCTTCCTCAAGTGACAGAAGTGATGTGTTAGTGGCTCTGACAGTTTCCAGCTCTCTAAACCCAAAGTAAGGAGGGATAATCAGATACATTATACATGGAAGAAGGAAGAAAGGAAGGAAGGAAAGAGGGAGGGAGGGAGAAAGGAAGAAAAGAGAAAGAAAGGAAGGAAGGAATGAAGGAAGGAGGAAAGAAAAGAGAAAGAAAGAAAGAGAAAGAAGGAAAGAAGAAAAGGAGAAAATAAAGGAAAAAGAAGGAAGGAAAGAAGGAAGGAAGAAAGAAAAGAAAGGCTTTTAATGCATTAACAAGGAAGTTTTTAACTATTGAGTGATTGTTTTCTCAAAAAGAGGCTCTAAAGATTAGAGGTTATGTGGTCAGATCTCCTGGTGTTCTAGCTCTGCCATCATTTTCCTATTCTCAGTGTGCCTCAGTTTCCTCATCTGCAAAATGGGGATAACAAAATTGTTAGAAGGATTAAACAAGTTAGCACATATACTATTATAATTTTTAATGATAAGAATATGGAATCCCCCTTGAAGGAGTCCTAAGTGTCATAAAAAAATCGTTGCTGTTATCTGGAATGGACTACTCTCTCTCTTGTCTTTTTGGTTTTTTTTTTTTAAAGATTTTATTTATTTATTTGACAGAGAGAAACACAGCTAGAGAGGGAACACAAGCAGGGGGAGTGAGAGAGGGAGAAGCAGGCTTCCCGCCGAGCAGGAAGCCGGATGCGGGGCTTGATCCTGGGATTCTGGGATCATGACCTGAGCCGAAAGCAGTTGCTTAACCAACTGAGCCACCTAGGCGCGCCCCCCGCATTTTTAAAAAAGATTTATTTTTTTTTAAGACTTTATTTATTGGCGGCGCCTGGGTGGCCCAGTTGGTTAAGCCACTGCCTTCAGCTCAGGTCATGATCCTGGAGACCCGGGATCGAGCCCCACATCGGGCTCCCTGCTCGGCGGG
>PITA01021892.1:0-21944 GCA_004023965.1 Spilogale gracilis | reverse complement strand
GGCGCAGAACACCCGGTGTGTTCTGGTGATGGAGCCCCCCCGCCCCCGGTCTCTAAGCCCCTGGAGCAGCAAGGAAACCCCAGGGCTGCTGACAAGACAGAGGTGCTCCCCGGGGTGTGGTGGGTGGGCTCCGAGGCCAGGTTCCCCTTGGGGACCTGAGGGCAACAGATCAGGTGGGTGGAAAGAAGGAGCCAGTGCTGTGGTGGTGGGCTCGTGGGCCCTCCCCGCCCCCACCCCAGGACCCATGGCCCACGCCCCCGCCCCCACTGAATCGCCCGCAGCCCACCGGCCGAGGCAGAGCCCCCTCCCCGAGTGTGAGACGGGCGGACATCCTGAACGAGCACAGGTGAGCCCTTCCAGGCCGAACGGTCACCTTCACGGACTGTAACTGTAAGTCAGCCTTCCGTGTGTGGGCTCCTTCCAGCGCAGAGAAAGCAGGACATGACAACGGTGACGCCGTTTCTGCTTGTGAGACAGAGAGGCTCGGGGACAGTGAGGGGCTGGCAGGGGAATCAGGCGTCCTGCTTCTTCCCCCGTGCTCAGCCTTTAGGCGCAGAAACAGGGGTGCGTGGGCACAGTGAGTGTGCCCACAGTCTGGAGCTCTAAGTTCGGGGTCAGCATCCCATGAACAAGGACAAAGCCAAGGTCAGGAGGACCCCTTGGGAGGCAGGACGGGCTGAATGAGAAGACTGTGGCCGTGGGCAGTTGGAGACCTGGGGGTCAGAGCAGGGCCCTCTGCACGGCCAGGGTTCCAAAAACCAGGCTGGACGGCCTAGGGGACAAGGAACCTCAGTCCAGACGGGGACTCTGTCAGATGGCGCTAAGGGCAGAACTTTCAAGTCCTGGACGGGGCTGATGGAGCGAGCGGGCGAGGTTGGGAGGGAGGGACACGCACCAAGGCTGGTGGGCTTTGCTGTGAAGGGCTCTGGGGTCCGAGGTCCCATCTGGTGTCCACAACACGGAAACCCCCAGTGGGTCTGCTGACAGCAACGAGCCCGAGAAAGAGGCCAGGAAGCAGGAAGGGGCAAGCAGGCGCCTCCTGTGCCCGGGAAGGAAGGAGGCCCCCTTGCTCGCTCCAGCCGGTGGGGAAGACGCAGGAGAGCGCAGGCTCCGCCCCGTGTCGCACAGGCCAGGAGCCCAGACCGAGGGTGGCGGGTGTGGACGGAGCACAGCCCCAGGGTGGCGGGTGTGGACGGAGCACAGCCCCAGGGTGGCGGGTGTGGACGGAGCACAGCCCCAGGGTGGCGGGTGTGGACGGAGCACAGCCCCAGGGTGGCGGGTCTGGACAGAGGAAGGGGGAGAATTTTCAAGTAAGTGTTCCGGGCAGGTACGGGCAGGTGAGTGTGCCGAGTGCTCGTCCATGGGTGTGCTAGCGAGGCTGTGGTCGGCCAGCAGGAGGGACTGGAGAGCCAGGGAGACTCGCCACGACCCAGAGATGGCAGGGGTGGGGGGGGAGTGGAAGAAGACGGATGTTTGCCTCAGAGCACAGGCGTCCCACGCAGCCACGCTCCCTACCTACGGCAGACGCGGGAATGAGTGGAGTGGTGGTGATTCTGCTGGAGGGCCACGGAGACGAGGGTGAGCGCATCGGTAGGTCAGGAGAAGAGCAGGCTTCGAGATGTACGGGGTTCAAAACCCCAGGGCAGGGAGGGCAGGGCTGGGGCAGAGAGGAGGAAGCCCGAGGGGACGGCGGGGTGAGGCTGTCCAGACCCTGGAGTGGGCTCGTCACCCGGAGCAGGCAGAGCTGCTTTCCTCACGTCAGACAAGAGCCAGTGGAAGTGCTGGGAGGCTGGTCTCTCAGGGGACCCCAGCTCCCAAGAAAGGGGAGCTCCTCGGGGGGAGGCTGGTCGGCTCCGTTCCCTGCTGAGGCCCCACACAGCTCCCGGCACCCAGGAGGGGCCCAGCGCCATCTTCAGGGTGAACCAAGGCGAAGGTCGGCGCACTCACCCTCACCGTAAGCACACGGAAACACTACACACAACACAGCCACTTAAAACCACACACACTAAGCCAAAGGAAGGGAAGGGTCATCTCTAGATTCCGAAGCCAAGAGAGAAATGCAGACGGGATGTGAGGGCTGCTACGGTGCTCTCAGAAGGGGGGCGCTCACACGGCCACGGGGGCGGGGCGGGCTCGGGCGTGGGCCCCTGTGTCCACGCAAGGACCAGCGTGTCGCCGGGGGAGGGGACAGAACCTGGAGGAGCGGCTCGGCGGGGAGGGGACATCGGGACGGCGCCCAGCCGGCTGTGAGGGCCGCGAGCAGGCCTGCGCCTCCCTCCATCTTCCCAGCGACCCAGCGAGGTGCAGACTGTGAGCACCTCGTCCCCAAACAGAGGGGAGCACGGAGACCGGGGGCGGCGACATCCGGGGAGAGGAGCGGCATCACCTCCCAGGGCTGGGGCAGCACAGCAAGGAGGGGACGGGGTGGGGGTGAGGTCCCCGGTTCCCTCAGAGGCGGCACGTCCCGGGGGCCGAGCCGGCGGGCAGGCGAGCAGCCAGGGGGAGGCAGGGATCGACGGAGCAGGGTTTCGCCGAGAAGCAGGGGGAGCGAGGACCCTCCGAGCCCGAGCAGCCCCTACTGCACAGGCCACAGGTCCCGTTTCACTGACTACCGACTGTTCGCTCTCACGCTGTCCGGCAGCCAGCCCGTAGGCTCGGTCCTCGACTGTCCCCTCTCTTTCCTATAACTGCTGAGGCCATGTTTTCCTCAGGAAGACGCACTCTGGGGTCTCGGGGGGCGACCCTACACCGGGCCCGCCCGGCCCACAGCCCCTGGGGCAGCACAGCCGGCCTCCCACACAGCCCGTGGAGCCTCGTGGGGAGAAGACCGCGGCCCAGGGCTTTCTTGGCCGGCAGCAGGGTGGACACTCTCCCTGGTCACCTCCTGAGGAAATGACGGGCACCACCAGGGGTTCCCGCCCGACAAGGATACGACAGGAAAGAAAGAGGCTTCATGCCTTCACTGGCCCTCGGACGGGCAGCACATCCAGAAGCTTCCATCGCGATTCTGACCCTCCGTCCCATCGGGGCCCTTTCGGCCACCAGCGCCTGTGCCTTCCCCAGGCTTCGGCCAGTCTCCCCACCGCTCAGTACCCACGGAGACCGCCGCCGGCCGCAGTGGGGCAGGGAGTGGGACGTCCTCGCCTGACGCACGCGCCCCACTCCCGCCGGGCCCGCAGGCAGGGAGGGAACCGCGCACAGCTGAGGCTCGGTCCGCTAGCTGGCGGGTTTCAGCCGTGCCCCCGCCTCCCGCCCACCACGTCCCTGGAAGACGCGCGCACGACCCAGGCCGCTTTCCCCACAAGCCTGTTGCTACCCGCCGACGGCGCGGGCAGCCCAGGAGCCCGTCTGTGGAGAACAACTAACTAAACGAGTTCTCCCTTCAAGAGCCAGGACTCGGGGCTGCCCAGGGGGGATCCCCCAAGAAAGCGGCTCGCCTCTGAGGGGCTCGGGGGACGTCCCCGGAGCAGGGAACACCGCGCGGTAGTTAGTTATCTGGAGTCACGGCTGTCAAACGTGAACTCAACCGCAGTGGGTGGGGGTCTCCATCCGCACGGCCTCACGAGGGGCCACGAACCCCTCCGGCGGGGACTCACGTCCACGGTTCTGCCTCCGGCTCGTTACACCGCCCAAGACGGAGGCGGCCGCCATCAGCTTTAATCGCGGATGGGGTGTTCGGTCCAGGGCCTCTGCTAACCTGACAGCCCCGTGCGGGCCCCGCCACCTGAGGTCACGTCACAGGGCGCCCGCCCGAACCGCATGCCCGACTGCCTGTGGACAGAATGGCCTCGCTGGCTGCGCCCGCGCGGTGGCGGTTACCAAGCCTCCGGAGAGGGGGGCACACGTCCCCTGACTCGCAGTGCGCCCCCAAGCCAGGGCTGTTCTCAGGGCGATGCTCAGCTATGTTTCCGAGGCGTCCCGAGGCGGCCTGGCGGCCAGGCGCATGCGAGCCACCGGCGGGACCAGCGTCCCCCGGGTCAGCAGCACGTCCCTTGGCCCGTCCGGGGCAGCCCTCCGCCGCCAACCACGCGCACCGCGGAGGCGGCCCCTCCGCTACTCACCGGCCCGCTTCCGGCGTGAAGGATTTTCAGTCCAGATGCTTTCTCCAGCTTGTCCTTGTTGTCCACTGTGGGGAAAAGTGAACAAGTACAGGGTCAGTGTGCACGGCTAACCCTCTCAGCACTCTCCTCCCTCCCCCGAAACACGCCATGAGCCCGCCGTGGGAGCAGCTGGCCTCAGCCGCCGGCCGTGAGTCAGCCTGGGCCTGGGGCCCCCAAGCGTGAGGCCGCGGTCCCCAGCAGGGCCGACGCACCGGGTGGCCTTCCCGCGGGCCTTTGGCTTCCTCTCCAAACGTCACCCCAAGGAACCCAACAGAACTGCCGTGAAAACTGCACAAGACACTGTGTGGACATTGTTTGCAGACAGTAGAGGCTCATTTCCGGAGGCCACGCTCGCTATTCAGCATGTTGCCATTGGAGACATGTTCCATTAACTAGTGTCCCGAGCTCACGGGAGTCACTGGAGGGCGAGCCTGGGTGCGCGTGGCCCCCAGTGGGGCCGGGGACTCTTCCCGTCCCATATCCATGCCCTCCCGGAAACAGTCCCCGCAGTTTAGCTCCAACCCAGGCCTTGTCCTCCCGTGCCCCTGACTGACAATGGGAAGACTCGCAGGGGATACAGCACCTTCCCAATCAGACCAAGAGAAACGAGCTCTGGGAACAATTAGCAGATGTAAATGAGCACTCGGTAATCCCCACACCAACGCCGCACACCCACGGCCCTCACTTTGTCGGGAAGACGTTGTGTCCCAGAGCAGTTGACCTTAGCTCCCAGATCTGTAGAAATAGCCTTTTAGATAAAGCCCGTGTCATTCTGGGAATGAAAAGCCAGGAGAAAGAGAGTTGTGTTGCAGACGCTCAGAAGGAAGAGTGCCCGCCACTGTGGTCAGTGCCGGACGAGACCGAGAAACATCGGTCACCTCCGCCCGTCCCCGCGTCTGCGCCCGCGAATCCTGGGTGACGGAATTCTACCTTGTGAGGGACGCGCGTGAGATCCCGCTGCAGCCGCCTGCCCCACCCGGGGGCCCTCTGTCGTCTTATAGAAAGTTTTCCCTTTGAACAAACGCACGTTACTTTTCCAGGTGGGTAACTGTCCCCCCACTGAAAGGAGGAGGCCAACGCAGCCCTGTCTGGTTCAGCGCCTCACGCGGCGGTGCGGGAGCAGGGGGAGGGCAGGGCGAGGCGGTGGCCCGGACGGAAACCCTGAATGGAGGAGGACCGTCTTCAAGAGAGAGAGTACAAAGCAATCGATTCTAATGTTCTTCTGGGAACAAAGGGAACGTTTTGCTGAATGGCCAGCTACTTCTGGAGGGAATAATAGTGAGCTCTTGAATAGGCTGAGGGACAGGAAGCGCATGGAAATGGAATTTAAGAAGTACTCCATTTAATGCCACAGAGCGATGACGCTCTCCCAGCCAGCCCTCCACGGCAGCGTCGGGAACGCCATCCCGGAGTCAGCCAACGTCCTACGAGGGGGCGGGCGGCCGAGGCTCTCCAGCTGCCTGCCGTGAGGAGCCTGCCGCGACCCTCCTTAAGGAAACCGTCCTGGTTGTGAGCCAATGGGACGTCCTGTATGAGGCAGGTGGCCGGGGATGCCCCCACAGGCCTGTGTCCCCCCACACGAGCAGGAGGCCGAAGGCTGGCGGTTCTCTGCCCGAACACCCGCTCAGTCACGGGTCTGCAGGTGAAGGCCGGACCTCCGGCAGGGCAGACAAGCCCTCCCCTCGCGTCTACAGCTGACGTGCCCAGCCGTGCCGACCCGTCTGCCTCCGCGCCCCAGGCCCTCGGCAGGCCCTTCCCCGGGCCTGAAGTGCACCGTGACCTCAGCTCGCTGAAAGCACTGTCACTGTCCAAGCGCCGAGGCCTTCCCGCGGCCTCCCACTCACGCCTGTGCCTGTCCGTGAGCCCAGGGACCGCCCTGCTGTGGTGCGGGTGCCGCGTGGTCACCCCGTGCCCCCGTGTTCCTGCCGCCTTCACACAGGGCCACAGACCCTGCTCGAGGGCACAGAGAACAGTAGAATGCAGTGAATGAGTGGGTACCGGCTCCTTTGTTTTCAGCGAAACCTAAATGTAATTGTTTTTTTCACAACCCGCTCACACAATCCCTAGAAAGCCAGCGATGAGCCGCAGGGAGCAGAGAAAACTGGCTCCAGCCCTGCAGGATTGGCCCGCTCCCTGCCCCCGCCACCTTGGCGGACCCTTACTCTCCCTGAATCTGCACACGCGGACTGGGGTAGAGTTTCCGCGTGTGTGTCTGGGGGTGTCCCCTGGCCCCCAGCTCCAGGCCGGTCAGCTATCGCGCCCACAACCGCACCTGCCGCCGGGGACACTGTCCTGTGACAACGCCCCCCCCCCCCCCCCCCCGCTACGGCACACTCGGTGCTCAGGGCTGGCCACGCTGGTTCTCTGGGCCCCGCGTCTCCACCCTAAGACACAGGAATCACGCACAGCCACTGTTCCCAGACCCGCATGGGCGGGACAGCCCGTCGCTACTTGTCCCATGGACACCTGCCCCGTTTACGCTCCAAGGGCCTCCGTGAACCTGTTCTCAGGAAGCTGCCCTCCAGGGCGGAGCCCGGGCCTCACCGCGGCTTAGGAGCACCTGCTGGGCCCTCCGCGCGCGCGTCACCACCGGCTGCGCCGCAGGGTGGTTCCCGCCACGGCCAAGCAGAGCGGGGGTCTGCCATCAGGCAAGCTGTGGCCCTGCACCAGGACCTACCCTGCCTCAGTTTCCCCTTATGGAAACTGCATCCGAACGCTTGCTGACTTCCAGAGCAGCGGGCAGGATGAGGGCGCCGGGCGCAGGCCCTTGGGCACACCATGACCCTTGGAGCTCACTTCACCGACCTGGCAGCAGCCGCCGTCCATTCACTCGCGGCTCGCAGTGCCGACCCTCTCTGGCCTCCAACCCGGCCAACGTGTGGGCTGCTGCCTGCTTCAGAGGACACAGGAGATGTGTGCCCGTGACCCCAGGAGGCTCGGGCTTCACGCGTCAGCGCCGCCATCTCCGCGAACCCCTGGCCTGAGCTCCGTTTGCTCTGCGAGCCACGCAGATGGCCCATCCTCCTCCGCATGATGCCCTCGCTCTGTGGCTCCCCTCGGGCCCTCTGCTCTGTCCACCACCCCACAGGGTGCAGACCTGGGCTCCTCAGCTGCAGGCCTCGGTAAAACCCCTGATCCCCTCAATCAGAAAATCGAGAGGCGGATCCAATGATCTACATTTCCTAAGGATCTGCTTCCATGGCCCCAGCCGGCAGTGTTTAGGATGAGCCTGACTGAGTGTCGTAGAGGGGAGGAGTACTGTCTGTCCTCGAAATCGTCCGTCCGTCCTCCCGACATTGTCCGCGTGCAGCTGGGCGGCCGCCGGGTGGGGGGCGGCCCTGGTGAGCTGACACGCTGCGGGAAGGCCCCCACATGGCAGGATTGTGGCCACCGTTGCCCAAGGTCCACTGAGAGGGGCTCCGGATGTGGTCCAGCAGGGTCACGGTGACGGGGGAACCCTGTGAAGGTCCGGGGAGGTCCTTGAGCGTGCCTCACCAGCCCTGCACTCGTGATGGACCGGACAGGCAGGCGGCCCGTCCTTGTCACCTCAGGACCTCACGTCTGTGCCTGTGACAACTCACTCGGCGACATCCACCCATCCTTCCACGGATTCCCCACCCAGAATGCAGGCTGTCAGCCAGTCTCCCGCTTGCAGGCCCGGACTGCCTTCCACGTGCCTGGGCGCGCGCACACACACGACTGGACCGGACCCATCCTTCAGATCGGCCCCAACCCTCACGATCTCCGCCAGGCTGCAGTCGTTCAAGAAGAGCTGAATCGGCCCCAAAATGCTCCTCTGGCCACATTTCCTTGTGTTTCCCACATAAGCGGCCGGGGTCTTTCTCCAGGGTCCCCCTCGCTGCCACGGAGAGAACGTGAGGCCGTGTGCACCGCCCGCGAACTCACCCAGACCTCCATCAGCGTTCCGGGATCCCCACCCCCAGCTCTTGGGAGGAGCCTTCGCGGTGGCAGCTGGGCGCTGCCTGGGGCCTGTGCTCTTCTGTCCTGCTCAGTCTTGGGGTCACGCCCTCTCTGTGTTGTGGTTCCTGGTGGAGACGACGGAGAGGCCGAGCTCCGCACTGCCCCGCCTTTCCTGGTGTCCACGGACGGCACGTGACGCGTCCTCCAGACGGCCCTTCTTGGTGGCTTTGTGCTCACGTGGGCCCAGCGTGAGAGCAGGGCCAGTGGTCCTCAGACCCCTGGATCCCCTCCTCCATGCTGTCCTCGGGTGCTCACGGTCTCCCAGGACCTGCTCCAGGGGGGCCTCAGCTGCACGGATTTCCTATTGGAATCCCCTCTGCAGGGCAGAATGGCTCCAGGAAGACCCTCGGCCTCGCCCTGCGCCCCCTGCACTGCTGCCCCAGGCCCTCGGGCTCCCGCCACGTCGCTGTCTGTGCAGACCTTCCTGGGAGTGCCGCGAGGACGCTGCCGTGTTTTTTGGGCTTTGACTAAAAAGCATTTTGAAGGAAAAAGAAGAGCTTTGCTTCTGCCAGGCGTCCTGTCAAATGACGGCTGTGGGTTATTTCGACGGCCCAGTGCGGACTCCGAGCTGGTGGGCCCGAGCTGGCCTGCAGGCCGGGAGGCGGAGACCTAGGAGAAGCCGCTTTAGTAACGCCAGGAACGAGGCCTGAAGCCCATCTCTATCTTCACGGGAGACAGAACGGGTTTCCAAACACAAAAAAGAAGTCCTTTAAAATTAAATTCACTAGATGAAGGATATGCAGATGAGCTGGAGAAGCAGGACCCTACAATGTTCTCAAAATTCTGCAGCAGCCTATTCAATCAGGACTTTGACTTATCAGAGTGATTCCTGGCGCTGGACGATCCAGCGCCCCACGACATTAGCACGTAGCTTCCGTGTGGGGCTGTGCCTCCCTCTCTGGCCCCGTTCCTTTAACTGAAAGGGGGTGCACAAGTCCCTTCTGTGGTCTAAACGAGGGGCCGAGCTCCGTTAGCAAGAACAGGGAGGCGGAGCGGGGTGTGGGGGCAGGCGAGGCAGCTGGGGACGCCGCTCCCGTGCATTCGGGGAGACCCTGGCCCTGTGGGTGGAGCCCGGCTGCAGGCCACCTGAAACCGCTGTTCCTGGGGGCACCGGTCCGCACCACGGGGGCATCTGAGAAAGGGACGCTCGGGGACCTCAGAGTGGACACACACAGAGCTAAGTAGAGCCAACCACACACGAACGCACTGTGGGCCTTCTCGAGGGGCTGCCGGGCGCTGGGGCAGTGTCCCTGACAGGCCGGGGACCGCGAAAGACTACGGGGAGGAGCCAGCAGGAGAGACACGGGGAGCCACTCGTCACCTGACCTGCCTCTGGCTCTGGGCCTCCTCCCGCAGGGGACTCTCACCTTCCCGAGGAGCCCAGGACACTCAGAGACGGAACTGCAGCTTCCCATGCCGGGCCTGGCATCCCGGGAGGAGGCTGGCAGGTGGGAGAAGGCACCGCGTCAGTCAGGGGAGGGGCCATGCACAAGGCGCTCATGGTCGCCGTGGGGGGAAGGAAAGGGGTTTGAGGGCGTGGCCAGGAGGCCGTGGGGCCGGGGAAGGGCAGCCGGCATGGCCAACAGTGGAGGGAGGAGGTGTGGGCATCGGCCCAGCAGGGCCCTCGGTGGACGCCAGGCCCCAGGTCTTACTGCTGCGAACCGTCTCGGGGGCTGAAGGGATCCTCCCTTGAGAGCCCTGACCAGGCCATGTCCTGACGCCGCTCCTTGAAAGGTTCTCTGGGCTCATCCTGCGACCAAAGCTCACGCAGAGTTTTGCGTTGCCCGATCAGCGTGGCAGGCAGGAGGCTGGGCCTCGCCCACCGAGAGAACGTCCTTGCCCTCCTGATCCACCCTGTAGCAAGCCCCGTCCTCGAGAAGGGGGACTTTCTCCTTCACAAACAACACGCCCTGGGGGTGGGGGGCACCGGGCTAGCTGCCGCTTCGACGGGACAGGCCTCAGTCACACCGGCTCCTCCCCCCGCAGCCACGAGGCCGGAAGCCAGAAGGACTGTATCTTTACAACAACGACTACGACGGGATTACATTTTCAAAATACAGAATTACAAACTCATCTTTATTAATATTTTTGATTTAAAACTTTATCTGTGAGGCGCCTGGGTGGCTCAGTTGGTTAAGCGACTGCCTTCGGCTCAGGTCATGATCCCGGAGACCCCGGATCGAGTCCCACATCGGGCTCCCTGCTCGGCGGGAAGCCTGCTTCTCCCTCTCTCACTCCCCCTGCTTGTGTTCCCTCTCTGGCTGTGTTTCTCTCTGTCAAATAAATAAATAAAATCTTAAAAAAAATAAAATGAAGCTTTATCTATTATATTTTGTCTTATACCTTTAAATGTCCATTTTGAGTATTGCTAAAGAAAAATAACCTTTGAAGATATATACATAATTTTAATGTTCAATTTCATGTGTTTTGTATTTTGATGAAAACACCTTCATATTTTATACTGTGTACAATTATACTTTGATCATTTCTGTCTAAATGCACAGATTTTATGAAATCTTATTAAATAATAATTTGTGGTTTTCTGAAATAAGGGGGAAAAGACATTTGTAAATAAATATGTGATAATTAAGAATTACATGTTTTTATCACTCACTTCTGCTAGTACAAGAAACACCAAAGTTGCATGATGAGAAGTCTATCCAGCCATCTTTTATTATCTGGCTGGTTTTCAGACATAAAAATATAGCTCTATGCATATTTAAACAAACTATCTTCATTATGAATACATGTTTTTCAAAGTATGAAGATGAAGTTCTTTACGGCTGGTTAACTTGGTGTAGACATGTAAATATGAGACAGCTGGCGTGGGGCCTCTGCTGACGCTGTGGCTTGGGACCCCCAGCATTAGTCCCTCGATGGCTGGCACAGAGACTCGCGGTCCCCGGAGGAGGCAGGTCATGCTGTCTCTCCTGTCTGCAAAGCCCGACCTTGGGGTCCCAACTCCACAGGGTCCACATGGCAGGTGCTAGGCTTTCCTGATCCGACCCCAGGCATCTGTGGCTCCTTCTAGCCTGGAACAGCCCCTGGGGCACAAGCTGCCACAGGACCTTTGCACGTGCTATGGTTCTTGGGGCCCAGGACCCTCAGGCGCACTGCTCTCATGTGGCGCTTTGATCTGCGCAGCATAAACCAGCAGCCTTGGCTGGACTGCCCACCTAGCCCTTCTTCCCGTCTCCCCCACTAGGACATGAGCCGTGGCGGGATAGCCCGGTGCCCAGGACAGCACCGCGCACACAGGAGGACACGGGGACTTCTTGCCGAGGGAGTGGTCATGCGACTGATGGCACGGAACAGCGAGTGTGGCCCCTGGGGGGGGTTGCCCCATGACCCAGACCTCTGGATGGCTGTCACCGGCACCCGACTTCACCCCCGCCAAGCTAGTTTCAGAACCAAAGCTTGAATGCACAAAGGCACCCGAGGATCCCTCCTGGAATCTCCTAACTCTCCTGATGGGATCTGTCGCCCTGTGAGTGCTGGTTCAAGACTCAGTGCAGAAGCAAATTTGCTCTCGAGCACCGCTAGCGCGTGGGCCTCCCATCTTCCTCACGCGGAGCTGAGTTGTTCCTATCAAAGCGAATGAGCGCATAACTGTCCGACACTCCCGGCCGACGGTGGGCCACGTGCCGCTCGCTTCGGCCCTTGCAACCTGCCCGGCAGTTAGGGCCCGGGTTTGGAATGGGCAGGAACAACGGGAAACACGGGAAAAGCTTTGATGGTCATCTGAAAGTAACATGTGGCCACAATATTCGGATATTTAATTTTGCTGACCGTCAGGAAGAGTTAAAATAACTGTAGAGCACAGCTGTTGTCCTGACAAGTATTTATGACCAGAGAAGCGGTTTAAGGCTTAATTCTAAGAGGGGAAGCCGGAGGGGCGTGTGCTCCCTGCCCTGTCCCTGGCTGGAAATGGGCCCTCTCTCGGCCTCGGGGGTCTCCAGGAGCGCTGGGCACAGAGAGCTGCGGCGGGCCATTCCAGGAAGCGGGAGGCGCCGGAACACCGTCCCACAGGGCAGCACCAAGCCCGCTCCTCCGCTCAGCCTGGAAGGGTTCCCACGGCTCCAGAATGCCCTCAGATTAACGACCAGTGTCCTCCCGGGGGTGGTCGCCATTCCTGCGTCCTCATACGCAAAATTCTTGTGCTTTTTGTCCATTTTTCTGTTGGACGGTCTTTTTCTGATTGCTTTGGAGGAGTCATTGAAGCATCCCACATACTAATGCTTTCTCAGTTGTATGCGTTATCACTAGTTTATCTCACTTCGTGGTTTGGCATTATAAATTTCCTTAGTTTCTTTCAAGATTTTATTTATTTATTTGAGAGACAGAGAGAGAGGGAGAGAGAGAGGGAGAGAGTGAACAACCAGGGACAGAGGGAGAGGAAGCAGCAGGCTCTCTGCTGAGCAGGGAGCCCAAAGAGGGGCTCAATGCCAGGACCCTGGGATCATGACCTGAGTCGAAGGCAGATGCCCAACTGACTGAGTCACCCAGGTGCCCCACAAGTACCCTACTTTTGATAGACTCTAATTCATCATTTTCCTTAAGGTGTGCACTTTGTGTACCTTATTTAAAAATTCTCCTCTACTCCAAGACTGTAAAGTTATTCTCTATTTTCTTCTAAAAGATTTTAGTTTTGTCTTCACACTAAGCCCAGGAACTGATTTTATGAATGAAGAAAGGTTTTTTTTTCCCCTAACTGGACACCCAGTCTTCCCAGGATAATTGACTGAAAAGGCCATCCTTCTCTCTGATCTGCAGTGCCCCTCCATCAGTTCCTCGGGAAGGTGGGTCCCCTCCCCCGTGTCCTGTGTCCCTGTCCCCAGGCGCCCTGCCCCCGCGCCCTTCAGACCGTTCCAACCTCACAGGAAGGCAGACCTTGGCTCTGCTTTCCTTCAGCAGGGGTGCCGGGCTGCTCCCGCTCTTTGCGCCTCCTCGTAAGGGCACTTCAGAATCAGCTCAAGTTGCCAAGTGAATATAAAAATTAAAAAAAAAATCTGCTGGGGGCCCGTGGGTGGCTCGGTGGTTAAGCGACTGCTTTCGGCTCAGGTCATGATCCTGGAGACCCGGGATCGAGCCCCACATCGGGCTCCCTGCTCGGCGGGAAGCCTGCTTCTCCCTCTCTCACTCCCCCTGCCTGTGTTCCCCCTCTGGCTGCGTCTCTCTCTGTCAAACACATAAATAAAATATTTAAGTTTTTTTTTCTTTAATCTGCTGGGATTTTTGTCAGAATCTTGTTGGGTCTGAAGTTTTGGGAGAGCTGCTCTCCTTATCCTGTGACGTCATGGACCTCGCCACATACTTCTGTCTTCCTTCACATCTGCTGACAGTTCTATGATTTTCTCCATAAAAGTCTTGTACGTTTAAATAAATATTTATTCCTGGCACCTTATTATTTAAAATGGCAAATGATGATCATTTTATAAAACTGTGTATTTTTAAGTTTTTTTTAAGTATAGAAATGAGTTAGCTTTTGCCCATGATTTCTGACAGAGCACCTGCTCATCTAACACCAGGAACTCTCGGATTTTCCTTTGTGTCTCGAATAAATGAGACTGTGGATCAACTGGTACGGCTTCTTCTCCCCTTCCGATGAAGCCTTCTCTTTCTTTTTCCTGCACGATGGCTGGGCCCTCCGATGGCCACTTATTAAATGCAGTGACCACTCATAGCCTTGGTGTAGTTCTCCCACGAAAAGGAGTATTTTTAGTGTTTGTCATTACGAAGAAAGATCCTTCTGGAGGCTGTGTAGTTTTTTAAACCAAGTTAACAAACCTGTCTGATTTTTAAGCATTTATATTATGAGTGAATGTTAAATTTTTTTATCAAAATCAAGAAAACTGAGTGGTTGTCCTCCTATAATCCATTCATGAGGTCAACTGCATTAACTATCTTCCTAATGATAGAATTTGAATTGTTTGGGATGGGATGTTTTTAAAAACAAATCGCTAGATTTAATCTCTTGCTTTTGGCTTAGTTTGCACATTGATGTCTTTGTGGGACTCAGTCTCTGATTTCTTTCCCTGCAGGTGTCTTCATGGGGTGACTCCTCGGGAGTGGGCTGTGGGGTGATCAGAGGGGTGCTGGATTTGTGCAGGTGTGGGGAACAATGTTGGCACAGCGCGGGGGCAGGCGCTTTCTGTAGGAAGATTCGGGCTACTAATTCCATTTCTCCCTCTGTTCTAGGACCACTGTGATTTCCTATCGCTTCAGGTTTTGGCCCTGTTCTCTCACCTCCTAAACATACCATCGTAACAGTGCTCACAACGCCCCCTTGTTACCCTCTGCTTATACGCCTCCCTTATTCCCAACGTTACTTCTGTCTTTTCTCACTTTTATCCTGGTCATTGGTGACAGTTTCCGATTCTGTTTTTTCCAAGAAGAAAACATTTGCTTTGCTTTCCTCTTGGTCTGTAGGTTCTGCTATTTACTTCTGCATTTACGTCCCTCCTTCCACTTTGTCTGGGTTCATTCTTCTTCCAAGTTCTCGAATTTAAAACTTACTTAATTATCTTCATGTCTTGTTTCTTTTCTACTACAAACAGTCAAGGCGATACGCCTCTCTTAAGTGCCCGCTCCCCGTGTACACCCAGGGACTGAGTGTGCCCAGTGTTCCATGGCGGTCGAGTTCCATTCCGAGTTTCTCTTGGACCCCTTCATTTTAGGAAAAATTTAAAAATCTTCCAGACTCGTGAGTGAGACTCTTCTTCTGCTCATTTCTGTCACGTGATGCCATGGCTGAGAGTGTGGTGAGTGACATACTGATTTTCACAGACGTGCCGCGTGTCCCGCTCACTTGGAACATGGCTGCCCACCTGCTCCCGACTGCAAGCTCAACACCTGTGTGGCTGAGAGCTTCGGGGCCCTTCTGGCTTTTCTGCTTGATTTCTCAGTTACTGTGTGAGGCATATAAAAACCTCCCACTATCCCAGTGAATTTGACGATTTCTCAGTTCTATCCAATTTTGTTCATATACATTTACATTGTTTTATCAGAGCATGGGTTTGTGATTTTCAAAAATCCTGTCATTACGTAGCAATCTTCCTTTTTTCTGATAATTTTTTTTTCTTAAAGTCTGTTTTATCTGCATTTAGTACAGTAGAGCAATAGTCTTTGGTTAATTTGCTTTTGGTTAGAAATATATACAAATATATCTTCCTCTGTCCTTTTACCTATGTCTTTTATTATAAACTTATTTGTCTGTTTTCCAGTCTGCAAATCTCTGTTTTTAACTGGAATTTTTATTCACTTATAGTCATTGTGATTTCTGACCTATTTGTGCATTAGTTCCTAGCGCATATGATGCCTTTGTGCCGGAAGTCATGTAATGAATCTCTGATTCTTAGCGGTTCCCAGAGGGTTTAATATTCATATGCACAAACTCCACTGATCGATAAAGCTCCGTGTTTTCTTCCTAAAATTACAGAGCCGTGCAAATCTCGCACCAAATCATGCTCCCCTCCGTGAAAACACTGCCTTGATCGGCTGTTTTAGTCTGTCTGCTTGCCGCCTCCCAGGATACTATGATTCTCTACCATTTATTTTGTTTAGATGTAGTCCCTCATTTCCTGTTTTCTTTGCTCGCCGTTCCTTCCGCATCTCCGGTCTTCCTTATGGGGTGGCTTTCTTTTGTCTGTAGTAAATCTTCTAGAACTAAATGAGGATCTTGTAGGGACACATTCTCACTGTTTTGGAAGTGTCTTTATTCAATGATTCTTTTTCTTCTTCTTTCTAGGCGTCGCTGCTGCTGTGAAGAGTCGTTCTTTGCTCTCCTGCGGTCCGGCCGGTGTGAGGCTACAAGCTGGAGGCTTTCACCCCACAGACTTCCTGCGTCTGTGCACGGGCGTCTTCGACCAGCACGGACACTCTTCAAATATGGCCTTAGCCCACTTCCTCTCCGTCTGCGATACACATTTCTTTTTTTATTTTTTATTAAAAATTTATTTATTTGACGAGAGAGACGAGAGAGACAGAGAGAGACAGAGACAGAGACAGAGAGAGAGAGAGAGAGAGAGAGAGAGAGAGAAAGCACAAACAGGTGGGACGGCAGGCAGGGGGAGAGGGAGAGGCAGCCTGATGCGGGACTCGATTCCAGGACTCTGGGGCATGACACAAGCCAAAGGTAGACGTTTCATGGACTAAGCCACCCAGGCGCCCTTGGAATTCACATTTAATGTGCAATTACTTTTCTATAGTTTCCTTTTCTTTGTCTCTCAGCTGTATTTGGATAATTTCTTAATTCTATTTATTGGTTCTGTTTTCCTCTTCAGCTTTACCTAACTTGTCACCTCCTGGGTTTAGAATTTCTATTAGATCTTTCATTTTTTAAAAATTGTATTGTTTTAGGGCTCCTGGGTGGCTCAGTGGGTTAAAGCCTCTGCCTTCAGCTCAGGTCATGATCTCAGGGTCCTGGGATCAAGGCCCATGTTAGGTTCTCTGCTCGGCAGGGAGCCTGCTTCCTCCTCTCTCTCTGCCTGCCTCTCTGCCTACTTGTGATCTCTCGCTCTCTCTGTCAAATAAATAAATAAAATCTTTTTAAAAATTGTATTTAAAAAAATATTTTGGGGGCTGCCTGGGTGCCTCAGATGTTAAGCGACTGCCTTCAGCTTAGGTAGGTCATGATTCCGGAGACCCAGGATCGAGTCCCACATCGGGCTCCCTGCTCGGTGGGAAGCCTGCTTCTCCCTCTCTCACTCCCCCTGCTTGTGTTCCCTCTCTGGCTGTGTTTCTCTCTGTCAAATAAATAAAATCTTTAAAAAACACATTTTTTGGTTATTTTTAAGCCTCACCTATCTCTGTTTTGTATTCCTTTAAATGACTAAAATGCGCTGGTTTATGCTCTGTGTGCACTCCTCACACCATCTGAAGTTCAGTTCTGTCCATTCTTGCATTTGCTTTTGCAGGCATCCTACTCCCTGGCACGTTCTGACATTTTTGTATCACTGACTTCTGCTTCTTGGTATTTTAACTGTGGCAATCCTTTGCATTTTCTTTCTTCCTGGGAGCCCTGCCAACTCAAGGCCACTTTAAACGCAATTCCTGCTTGAGCTGTGGCAGACCACGCTGGGGGTCATAGCCGGTGAGGCACCCTCCAGGTCGCTACGGCTTCCCTGCTGTTCTGAGACGGTCCTGGCAGGACGTGGTATTTTCACTTTGTTCAGGATCTCTAGGGATGAGAAGATTGCCAGACAGCCAGTATGATTGAAATGGCATCTATGTCTGCCTTCAGCATTCTGGGGTGTCTTCTCATCAGGGGTCGGCCGCATGTGTGTTCTCCCGGTGCGCAGGAAAACAGGGCCACCCGGCAACTGTCCGAGGGTCCCCGTCCTCGACCACCCCGCCTAGGGAACAGCAACGACTCTAGTGCAGGTTTGAGCAAGACCTTGTGGAAAACTAAATGTAAAGTGTGTAAAACATTGGATGATCTGGCCATTTTAAATCACCCTAAACGTAACCATAAATAACGCGTGTGAAGGTGTCACATCATGAGAGCTTGACGTCTGTGGCGGACCCCCGCTGTGGCGGACCCCCGCTCGGACTGGAGGAGGGAAAGGCAGTGTAAGAGCCTGGCCGCAGAGGGCCCCGGACCCGGCGGGTCTCTCTCCCGCCCGCAGCCCGCACTCCCCGCGCCTGCCGACCGCCGCCGGCCGAGCTCGCCTCCCGCCGCAGACTCACCTCCTCGGCGCGCTGGCTCCGGCCCGGGCCGCGTCCTCGCACGGCTGCTGGCAGCCACGCTCGGACTCGGCCGGAGGGCCCTTCTCGCTCACTCTACACTCGTGAAGGAGCGTGTGTCTCACGTGACAAACCTCTTTGATCTTTAATTCATGAGACAGAATCGTGAGGACGGTTCTGGAAGCAGGTGGAGCCGCAGGAGCGAGCACTTTCGGTGCCCCACGTCCGTGCTCAGGAGGTGCCGGGGCGCCCTGGGACAGCCGCTCGGCCGGCCGCACCGCTCCCGGGCGCACTCGTCCCACGGCCTGAGCAGACCCTGCCCGGGAGCCGCGAGCCCGCGTCCGTCCACCTGCTGGGGCCCCGCAGCAGGGACGCTCTGCCTCCCTTTCGTTGCCATTCCAAACTCGGGGCTTTCTTTTCTTCCTAATGTTCCGTATAAACTGAAGGCAGCAACACGCTCCAGGCTCCAGCGTCCCCACTGGGGCAGAGGGTCTGCAGTGCATTCTCTCCTTAGAAACTGAAGGGTCGATCTGTCCAACCCCACACCTCGGGTCCCCAGGAAAGTTTCCGGAACCCTTGTGTGCAGCCATGACCAAGTAAATCAATGAGACTCTCCTGCGTGAGCCTCTTGCGAGGTCCCCCGGGACAGGCAGGCTTCTGGGAGGACGCTGATGATGACAGGCCGGTAAGAGCTCGTGTCAGCTTCCATTTCCAAGTCATTTTTCAAATTATTTTAATTAGATATTGTTTCAATCTCACTTACATTAATTTAATATCTGATATCAACATTTCAGTTTTCAATTTGTTCAAATGATTTTTTCCAGTCTGCCTGGTCGCCTGCAGTAATTTAAAATACAATGTTTGTCTTCAGCAGTTTTCAGTGCGTGGGTCCTCGCGAACCGCTATGTTCGATAACAGTGACGGGAGGGAGGGACCACGGTGCTTTGCAAAAATGGAAATTTATCTCCTCATTTATCTCGAGACATTAAAGTAAGCAGGTACAGCTAGGGCGAGGTGATCATAATAATAAGATTTTCCATCAATTTCCCCGTGTAATTGGCTTTCCCAATGCAAATCTCAGTGAAATCTGATGAAGTCATTTATTTATTATTATTATTAAAAAGGTGCCTAGATAAACAGCCACATCTCCTCATCAACACGTTTTCTGACAACCTTCAGCCACAAGGCCTGGGACCTGACTCCCACAGGGCCCTGTTTGAGGTGCACTGTCGTAGTGCCAGGTTCAGAGTTTCTCCCCCCCCCCCCCCAAGCTATTCACACAGACTTTGGTAAAGACAGCCTTTGGTCATGGCAAACAGGAGGCCGAGCTCGGCCTCCACGTGATGAAGTATGGCGGAGGCAGGTATCCTCAGGTCCCCAGCAAAGACGAGAGAATTTGTTTCCTCTTGAAATTCACAGTTAGAATACACCGATCCAAACTACCTGCAAAGTCTGAAGAGCTTACAGCTGTGAAGACACAGCCCAGGTCACCTGAGAACGACATACGGCCAGGCATGATCTGTGTGGCTGCGGAGAGACACTACGAGAAAGAGGACACACAGGACGTGGGGACCAGGAAACAAGATGATGGATTAAAAACATGTGTAGTTATGACAATAAATGTAAACAGGTTAAATTTTCCTCCCAGGAAAAAGTCTCTCACTCAAGTCAAAGTGTTATCTATAAGAAATACATCTAAAACAAATCAGGTCAGAAATATTAAAAATTTAAGGAGTAGGGAAAAAATAAGGTAAATATAGAAGAAATAAAGGAAGGGCCATGAGATTAACATTAAGGCAATACAGAATTACATAAAATATTATTTTTAAGTGAAACAAATAAGGTAATTGTATGTTAATGTTAAAAAAAATCCAAAAAGAAGGTACAGTGTATGTGCCAAGAAATAAAATGTTGAAATTAGTAAAGAAGAACTGATGTGCCCCCCGTGACTTCACAGCCAGAAAAGCCAATGGCAGCCAACATGCGTGGCTTCCCACATTCTGAGGACGGGGACCAGCCCATTCGCTGCCTTACGTGACATGCGCCTCAAGACGGGGTGCACAGGTCAGGAAGACGGAGCTTACTTCAGGGAATAAGCACCCTCCCTAAAGTGACACAGCTAATAAATGGCAGACAGACTTGACACCAGTCCCCCAACCCACATAGGGGCCGTAGAGGAGACCATTCAGTAGCAACTGATCAAACTCCATGGTGAAGAAACAAAAATATAGATGATCAGGTATTGGGCCCCAAAGGAGACCTTCATGAGTTCCAAACAGTAAAACTTATGTAAGTAATCTAATAAAATTAAAAATTAGTAACCACAGGAAATAAAACCATCCAATCAGTTGGGTATTGAAAAATACATTCTTCAGTAACTCTTAGATTAAAGAAGAAATCAAAACTATGATTTCAAGATACTCAGCACTTAATGATAGGAAAGCTTTAACCTGAACTGCGGGCGGGAACCCAAGCTGGTATTGTGGTACTCGTCAGGTACGAATGTTTTCACTGTTACCTAAGAAACAAGGGCTGCTCAAATTAAGGCATCAGAACTTGAGGGAAGGAACAGAAATAAGAAGTAAAGATATCATTAATAAACTGTAAGAGGAGACCAGGATTGATGAATAAATCCAAAAGCAAGATATTAGGCAAAAAATACATAAACTCTTACTAGAAGTTGAATATAGAGAAAAATACGACCCCTCCAACCCTGAAGTTAGCAAAAATTAATAATGAAAAAGAAATTATAACCATAATTCTAAAATTACAAGCTAATAATATTACTTCTACATAAATATTCAGAACCCTTAAGGAATTCAACTATAAACAAGAAAACATAAGCTGGCAAAGACTGAAGAGAGATCATGAATCGATGACTATGAAGAAAGAGAAAAACTGTCAGCTCTCCTTCAGGAAAAGCATGAGTCTGGCTGTGACAGCGCCAAGTCGATCTGGAGCGTCGAGGAGTCCGTGAGCCTGTGTCGGCACCCGCAGGACCAGGGCCGAGTGGCTGAGTCATGGGGGGTGAAGGGCTCACGTCAGGGGTGTGCTCGGTGACCACGGTGGGCTGAGCGTGGTTTGCGGCCCTGCCTGTTTCCTCTTCCCTTCAAGGGTTCAGGAGCCAGAGGATTTGGAACCTCGAAAACCTCTTGACTGATATACCCATTTCATCGCGACATCTCACTGACTCAGAAATTGAGCGAACAGCTTGGGCAGAGGGTCCGAGACGAGTCACGGGGGAAAGGACGGTCTCCCGGCAGACGGCGCTGCAGAGAGCAAGACGGGGCATGGGCCACACAGGCTCCACAAGAGCAAATCCTCAACTGAACCCACATGTGGGAGGCAAGCTATGAGACTCCCAGAGGAGAGGACAGGAGGAAACGTCGGTGACCTGGGCTGCAGCGCGGGGACGTTTAGAAGCCTGGTCAGCAAGAGAGAATCTTGACAAGTGGGACTTTGCTACGACTAAAAACTGCTGTGCAAAAGACACGGTGACGAGAATAAACAGACAGACGGGCAGCCGGGGAAGCGTCTGCAGAAGGCACATCTGACCAAAGCCTTGCGTACACACAAAATACAAATCATACAAAATATACACAAAAAACTCTTAAAACTCAGCAATGAGAAAACAAACAGCACAAGTAAAAACGGGCTCCTGATCCAAACAGGTGCCTCCCCAGCGAAGGCACACAGGCAGACCAGCGCGTGAAAAGCTGCTCCACAGCACACGTGAATTTAACGCGGCTCCGCTATCGGGATGAGACAGTTGCCGTCGGGCGTCTTACAGTATGACAGCCTGTGCACGCCCAGGGTCGGGGCGCTTCGCTAAGACCAGCTCCTGCTCTGCTTTCCCTGGACCTTTCCAAGTAACCACTTAGCGCGGAGCCTCAAGGACGAGTGATGTTCTCCAGCCTCCAGAGCCCCGACCCGAGCGAGTGCAGGGGAGGACGGGGAGAAGCAGGAGCGCTCACCTGTCGCTGTGGGGAACGAAGCCCAACTGGAGTTCCTGAAAACCCCCTACAGACCCGCACAACGTGGCCCAGCAACCAGCTCCTCAGCGTTCACTCCCAGGAACCAAGAACTGACACCCCACAGCCGACACCCCACAGCCGACACCCCACAGCCGATACCCCACAGCCGATACCCCACACCTGACACCCCACAGCCGATACCCCC
>PITA01021891.1:0-31650 GCA_004023965.1 Spilogale gracilis | reverse complement strand
GAGGACATAGGAGAAAATTTTCGCCACCTAGTGGTGGACAAAGATTCCTTGACAAAACACAAACAGCACTAACCATAAAAGAAAAAAACTAGACTTTATCAAAATGAAAAACTTCTGCTTTTCTATTCTATTTCTAAAACTATTCTAACACTGAAGAACAGTGTTAGAAAAATGGGGAAATAGACTGGGAGAAAATATTCACAACACATTTATCAAAGGTCTTGTATCCAGAATAAATACAAAGACAGAAAGAATATCAATTCTACACAAACTCTTCTGAAAATAGAAAAGGGAGCACTTCCAATTCATTCCACAAGGAAAGCATTTCCCCATCACCAAAACCAGAGAAGGCATTATTTTCTACTCCAGAAAAGAAAACTACAAACTAATATCCCTCAGGAACATAGATATAAAAATCCAAAACAAACCAAGAAAACTATAAAAATATCCACATAAGACAGTGCATAAATGAACGAATTAGCCGTATTTCAATCAAACTTCACGTGTGTGTGTATGTAGGTGCAGATTCTCACAGGCCACAGTTTGCCAACCCCTAGAATAACTGAAAGCTTTTCCCCTGTGACTAGGAACAAGGTGAGGACGTCTGCTCTCCAGCCTGCTGTTCAACCTTGGACTGGAAGTCCCAGTCAGTGTTGTAAGGGGAGAAAAGGAGATGAAAGGCATACAGATTGAAAAGGAAAAGGTAAACTCTATTCATAGACAACATGATCATCCATGTAAACAAAAAACCTAAAGAATCTCCAAAAAGTAACCGGAACTGGTAAGTGTGTCTAGCAGGGTGTAAGGTCAGTGTATAAAAATCAACTGTATCTCTATGTACAGTCTATAGAGAATTGGAAATAGAGATTTTTAAAATATCACTTACAACATTTTCAAAAATATAACATGTCTAGGGATCAATTTAATAAAAGATGCATAAGACTAGTACACTCAAAATTACAAAAACTGCTGAGAGAAAGTGAAACCTAATAAAATGGAGAAATAGGCCACACTCAAGCAAAAGACTCACTAGTATGAAGATGTCAATTCTCCAAAAGTTGACCTACAGATTCAACATAATCCCAGTCAAAATTTCAGCAGGCTTTATTATAGAAACTGACAGGCTGATTCTAAAATCCACATGAAAAAGCAAAGAATCTAGAATAGTAAAAACAATTTTTTGAACTTTTAATTTTTTTGAAATTATTTTTGTTCGTTTTTTTTTAAAGGAGGCTCCATGCCCTGTATGGAGCCCAAAGTCACCAGCGCCGAGATCAAGAGTCACATGCTGTACCGACCGAGCCAGCCAGGTACCCCCAGCCGGAACAATCCCGAAGACAGTCCCTCATAAAGTCAACCACACGGTTACCACATGATGTAGCAATTCCTCTCTGAGGTATTTACTTAAGAGAAATGAAAACATACGTCCACACAAAGATTTCAACACAAGTGTTCACAGAAGTTTTATTCATAGTAGCCAAAAACCTGAAACTACCCAAATGTCCGTAAAGTGGGTGAATGGATAAACAAACAGTATTACATTCAACCAACAGAATACTACTCGGCCACAAAAAGAAATCACACCGCTGCTACTTGCAACAATATGGGTGAATGGCAAGGGCATTGTGCTAAGTGAAAAAAGCCAGACAGAACTATGCTGTATGATCTCATTTACAGAATAGTCTTAAAAAAAAAAAAAAAAAAGAAAGAAAAGAAAAAATGGCAGAATTATTCTGAAAGAAAACAGACCAAGGGCTGCCAGACAAGGGATTTGGAGACTGTTCACCATAGGAAGCAAGGAAACTTTGTGGGTAACAGAAATGTTCTAAAAATCTGGACATGACTAGGGTTACAAGACTATACAGCTGTTAAAACTCATTGAATTGTGCCCTTAAAACTCTTTAATTAAATTAAACTAAATTTAATTTAATTATACCAGGAAGATGACAAAAAGCCTAACACACTAATATAACAAAGGGTTTTTCATGTATTGATCGGTAAAAGATACAGGTTACAAAATTTCCTACTTAGTCATATTTTTATTGATTTTTTTGTAATCTAGAAAAAGCATTTATTAGGGCAACCCTGTTGGGACCCCTCACTTCTGTACCTTCACTTAATAAACGTGTATCACTTTACTCACTAAAAAAAAAGATTATTTTTTAAAAAGAAAAAATATAGCCTTTATACTATAAAAAAGCTCTTCTCTCTTTGGTGTTATGCACATAAGTCAGGAGAATTTACAATACAAAAACTGCTTTCACTTTTTTAAAAGATTTTATTTTTATTATTTATTTGAGAGAGAGAGGAAGAGAGAGAGAAAGAGCATGAGGCGAGGAGGGTCCGAGGGAGAAGCAGACCCCCCACTGAGCAGGGAGCCCTGAGGGGCTGGATCCTGGGACTCTGGGATCATGACCTGAGCTGAAGGCAGTCGCTTAACCAACTGAACCACCTGAGCCACCAGGCACCCTGTGTTTTCACCTTCAACCATAGATGATTTATTGGTATTATCTATGAACCCTTTTCTTTGTTCTTTGAGTAAAGTTTAGAATTACAAATTAACTCTTATTCACCATAGCAAACATAGAAGGGAAAGACAGACAAGAAATTCGGTATCAGCATCACCTCCCCGCCAGAGGTCAAGGCCCTTGCCATTTCAGCAGGTTAGAAGTTAGAAGGGGAGCCCTGAAGCCTGACTATCTGAATAGAATCCCCACCCCGGCCACTCAGAAGTCTGGCGACCTGGGGCACCTGGTTGGCTCAGTCGTTAGGCATCTGCCTTCAGCTCAGGTCATGGTCCTGGAGTCCCAAGATCAAGTCCCGCATCAGGTTCCCTGCTTGGCAGGAAGCCTGCTTCTCCCTCTCTCACTCCTCCTGCTTGTGTTCCCTCTCTAGCTGTGTTTCTGTCAAATAAATAAATAAAATCTTAAAAAAAAAAAAAAAAAAAAAAAGGAGAAGTCTGGCGACCCTGGGTAACTTGTTAGGTCTCTGGATCTCACTTTTCTTACCTGTAAAATGGGAGGAACCATGGGCCCTACCTTCAAGAGCTGTTGGAAGGACGGAATGAGCACCCCCACCCGCAGCATATAGAAGCAATCATCTAGAAGCGTACCATCAGATTTCAAAACTAATGCACTAAAAATGCATAGCTCTTACTTTTCCAACACGCCTTAATAGTTACATGTTTCCCTGATAAGAGAAAAGCTGAATCATGAATTAGCCAAAGTTCCAGACAAGCAGAGTTAAGAATTACTGCTTCCTCACTGATGAAATGGCAATAATGCATTTGCCCGCCACTCCCTCACTGGTTATAATCACAACTAATCATATTTTCTCCTGGTTATATCATCTCGGTAGAACATGAGTCCCATTAAGGCGATCACCTTGTCTTTCTTGTCCATGATGTTCCCAGCACCTGGCAAACTGCAGGGCCGATCATTTGTCAATGAGCATTCGCTAAATAATTCACAGAAATAGACAAACAAGGCTGTCATAAGGATCAAATGAGATAATATATCTGAAAGCACTCTGAGAACTCCAAAGCATCATTAATACTTTACTAAACGAATATACAGCATACTTATTTTTGTATCTCCATTTTCCTCTAATAATGGAGTCAAAAGAAGAACAGAAAGAAAAATAACTCGCTGCTGGTGAAACAGCTTACACTGGCAACGCCCAGGCTCCAGATTCCTGTACCAAGATTTCAAAACTGCAATACCACACATCTGCCCTCTCAGTTGCTCAGTAAATAAAGAAGTTTAAGAAATAAAAGAAACAACAAGATGCAGGAAAACCATTTCACACTTCTGGGATAAAAATAAATTCGTATTTGGCACAATCGAGGTACATGATGCTCTTACAATCTCAAACATCAAGATTTTTTTTTTTAAAGATTGTATTTATTTATTTGACAGACAGAGAGATCACAAGTAGGCAGAGAGGCAGGCAGAGAGAGGAGGAAGCAGGCTCCCTGCTGAGCAGAGAGCCCGATATAGGCTTCGATCCCAGGACCCTGAGATCATGACCTGAGCCGAAGACAGAGGCTTTAACCCACTGAGCCACCCAGGCGCCCAAACACCAAGATTAAAAAGAAACATCGAGTCCTACTGGATCACTATTTACAGACACTGGAAAATACAGGAATAAAAACCCAGCTACAAGTCAAAGGCAGAGCGTACCACCCGTCACCAGGAGAAAGGTATTTAAATTTCTAAATAACCCCAATTTTACCAGCAAATAAAAGCAGGTCTTTAGCTCTCTCCATAAATCAAAGTAATACAAAATCTTAAACCTAGGTAATTCAAACAGCTAGGATTAAAGATCTTGAGAAGATCAGCTTTTCTTCAGTCTGCACACTTGGCACTGTCCAAAACAGAAGATCATTCCTTTACTGTCTACGTGTCTCACCTAACTTGATAAAACACAAACTTCAAAGACTTACCTGTTAGTTTCTGCCTAACCCAGGAAATGAAACCCAATTACACACTAATGTACACTGTCTAACTCCTATCCCTAGTGATTCCTCACAGTAACACTGCTGCTTAAACCACACAGGTGAAAATAGTCATTTTAAGGGTACATAATTCTAATAGGACAACATTTATTAAAAAGTGTCACACTGAGAGTCACAAAAATGTTCATCACTTTAGCCAAACAATGTCACTGACAGGATTCAATACTATAAAAATAATTCAAAAAATGAAAAAAAAATGGTACACAATGCTATTCATAGAAGCATTATTCATAAGAATGAAAAACTGGAAGCAATTTAAATGCTAAAAAAACAAGGAAATGGTTAAGTAAACTGACTTGATGGATTATACAGTTACTAAATAGGATCACTATGAAAAATGAGAAGCAAAATGGAAACAAATTATGAGAAAAGATTAACACAATGGCTTGCAAAAGTGTATGCATAAAATTAACACACTTTATGTTACTGTATGCACTATATGCTATTCCTCAATTTAAATGTTTTTTAAAAAGCATAGGAAGGTGGAATTAAAATTTTAAATTTAAAAAATAAGAAGTAAAAATGAAAGGTGTAAGTAGACCACAAATGTAAAATGCCATTTTACACCATTACTGGCTCAAAATAAAAAGGTTAACGAGTGTTGGATATGAATTAAAGAATATGAATTCATACAAGGATATGAATTAAAAGGAATTCTTACACATTGCCAGTGGGAATGCATTAATGGTTTTGGAAAACAATCTGACACTATCTTGTGAAGCTAAAACACGTACATACCCCATGGCCCAGAAATCCTGCTTGGAGAAACTCTTACACGTGTGCACTACGAGAGTACACAAAAGCAAAACACTGTAAACAACCAAATGTTTAACAGGAAAACGGAAAAATCTGTTTCTACACACAAAATGAACTGTAACAGTGAAATTAAATGAAAGGCAATCACATGTAACAACCTGAATGTATCTGATCAAATGAAACAATGAAAATGAAAAAAAAAAAAAAAGCAAGTACAAGAACACTAAACATGGCTTAATACCATTTTTTTAAAAAGATCAAAACAAATGAAATATTACATGGGATTTTCTTTTTAAGAGATCACAAGACCCGGGCGCCTGGGTGGCTCAACTGATTAAGTGACTGCCTTCGGCTCAGGTCATGATCCCGGAGACCCGGGATCAAGTCCCACATCGGGCTCCCTGCTCGGCGGGAAGCCTGCTTCTCCCTCTCTCACTCCCCCTGCTTGTGTTCTCTCTCTCTGGCTGTGTTTCTCTCTGTCAAATAAATAAAATCTTTAAAAAAAAAAAAAAAAAAAGAGGGATCACAAGACCCAAGAATCAGGAGAACAGTTACCTAAGGAGTTGATAGGAATGAGACGGGGAAGGAACTCGTGCCCAGCATTAGCATTGTTTTAATTTTTATTTATTTCCCGAATGTTCATTTTATTATCATATATCAAAACTGACATGCTACAGATATTCTTTATATGTGTCAAATAATAAATTTGTTTTAAAAGTTTCTAAAGAGGGGCATCTGGGTGGCTCAGTGGGTTAAGTGACTGCCTTTGGCTCAGGTCATGATCCCAGAGCCCTGGAATTAAGCCCTGCATCAGGCTCCCTGCTCTGCTTCTCCCTCTGACCTTCTCCCCTCTCATGTTCTCTCTCACTCTCTCAAATAAAATAAAATAAATAAATAAATAAAATGAGTAAGTTTGTTTTTTTTTAAAATAAGTTTCTAAAGAGAAAAAAGGTTACATATTCTATGATTACAAACACGGAAATATACATAGGAAGAAATTCAAAAAACAATGAAAACAAATTAAAATTACCTGGGGTACTAGGACACAGATAAGATTGACCCTTTTTTTCCCACAGCCCCTATAATTTCACTGTGCTTTTAGATATAGATAGATTTTTTTTTTTTTAAGTCTACTCCATGCCCAGTATGGAGCCCAACACAGGCCTTGAACTCACAACCCTGAGATCAACACCTGAGCTGAGATCAAGAGTCAGAGGCTTAACTGACTGAGCCACCCAGGTGCTCCTGTGTTTTTATATTTTTAAAAAAATATATTCTCTCAAAGATGTATAGGAAACTGGTAACATTAACTACTTCCAGGAAGAGAAACTGGGTGGTTGAGGAAAAGTAATTGAGGAGACTTTTCTCCAAATGTCCTTTTACTTTGATCCTATTCTAAATCAACATGTAACATATTCAAAAAATGTAAACCAAATTAAACTTTTTAAATGTTGTCACTATAAAGACAGTATCTATTTATAAAATTATAATCTTTTATTTAATGAAGCCTAAAAATAAGTAAGTTTTACAGAGGACTGCAGCATGAACATTTTCAGTGGTTCCCAAACTCTGTGCCCAGACACCACAAGACGCTGCCTGCCACATAGGGTGTGCTGCCAGGACATACCAAATTTTTCAGGCAAACACATCACCTGTTGGACACTGCAGGTACTAAACGGAGGTAGTTCACATTCAATGTTCGATAACGCTACACTCCTTTCAATGATGTGACACCTTCATGAGACTGGGTCTTTGGCCGTTGCTGTGATAAAAAGCAGGGCCATGGACAATGAATGACGGCTGTCGAGTCCAGCCTGATCGCAAGTCTGAGAAGCTGTATGGTGCCCAAGGGGCACTTACAGCCCTGCTAGCAAGTAATTTATTTACAAATGAAATAAAAATATTAGTCTTTCACTTAAATGTTATTTTTTTAAACAGCTACTGAGTCATTAGGACTTGGATACGTACTTGTCTAGACTTAACTATTTTTTAAATGGAAAGACTATTAGGTGTGTCTTTTGGCTGAGGACGTGCCATGGAAATATTTCCAGAACACTAAGAGAACCATGAATGAAGAAGCTGGGAACCACAAATCTATCTGGGAAAAAACTCTCTTTATATAATTGATATGTTCCTTGGAAACACTTCCCAAGAGAAGTATCTCCACTAAAGTACTAAAAGGGCCCAGAAGTCTTAAGTGTTAGCCATAAATTTCATTTATCTTCTTTAGAGGAAGCTAAAGCTAAACCTTACAGGTTGTTAAAACACGACACAATAAAGGAGGAACGTAAGCTCTCCAACTACAGTAAGACTTCTGTAGATAATCGGCTACATGAAGGATACCAGTAAGCATAAAGTTACCTAACTTTTTGCAGTGACATTTCCCAGACTTCTCTGGAAAGTTCAGTTGGTCAGTCAAAGTGGAAAAGCAACTTGGGGAAATCAGCCTTCCTACCGTCTGCCCCTCGATGGCGGCTCGCTGGCGCCCCAAGACATCTTGCAGCTGAGTGAAGTGCTGAACGAAGGCCACCACGTCAGCCTGGAAGCGCTGCGTGTGCACATACTGCACGGAGGCCATCTGGAGGCTCACCCGGACGTCGTGTTCCCTCCGGAGCAGAGGGTCAGGCCGGCCGTATCTGGGAAGAAGCGCAGTAGTGTGACCAAGCAGCCAGATACACGTCAGTACTGAACGAAAACAGGCTCATGTAGGGGTTCCCCTAGGAAACAGCTGTAACTATTGAAATGCCAATCTGCAATCAGGGTTGACAAAGCAAACTCCAACAATCACTCTTCTCCTGAGCTTCGGTGGCATGCTGAGGATGTGAAATCAAAGTCTGGGGTCATGGCCATGGCTTGAACAGGTGGGGCACCCCTGGCATGAGACTCACTGAGTTCCGGAACTCCCTCAGAAGCCACCTGCGGCTCACACCTTTCACTAGAGTTCTTTCCCTCCCTTTAGGGAAAAGGGATTCTTTCTGCTCTAAGACTATAACAATATGGACTCGGAAGATAAAAAAAAAAAAAAGTCAGTCCATGAAACAAGGGGGAAAGAACATTAATCAACACAATCAGTGTTTCTGGGGAAAACTATCTTCTGGAAGCAGAAAGACATCTTTTTTTTGCTTCATGAAATGTAGGCCAAAGAGGTTTAGCATCTACATTCCAAGACAGATTAGAAAACTTCTATGAATGGTTTTCAATTTAGGAGCCATGGGATCATAATAATAAATTACACGGGACACAGTCCCGGGGGAAAGAAACTCATATTTGCTTGACCATCTGTTTTGTGCCAGGCAGATAGTTAGGACTTTTATACTAGTTATCTCATTTATCATAGAATACACCACTGTGGTAGGTAATAATACAAACACATCAATCTACATTCTCAGGAGAGTATGATACACTTCCCCTGGAAATGAAAAAAAAAATTCTCAGACATCTTTAGGGATAGTTTTTCTCAACTCTAATTAAACATTAGAATCACTTCAGCAGGGGCGCCTGGGGGGCTCAGTCATTAAGTGTCTGCCTTCAGCTCAGGTCATGATCCCAGAGTCCCTAGATCGAGCCCCAGATCCCAGAGTCCCTAGATCGAGCCCCATGATCCCAGAGTCCCTAGATCAAGACACAGATCAGTTTTACTATAAATCAGGATTCCCTACAACTAGATCATATCAATTTTACCTAAGAATGTAAAATTTTCTTAAACTTTTATGGTTTAGCCAACAAGAATTTGAAACAGCAAGCAAATATGGAGAAATGTCAACTGAGAAAAACTGATATTTTTACTTAAAAGTCTGGAAGATGAGCGCTTCTTCCCCACTTGTAGTGAAGCGCTCTCTGTAGAATTCTCCGTGAGCTGTGAGGTCACTCAGGGACAGGCTCCCGATGCTGCCCTGTAAGGCCAGGTCTCCGTCTAGGGATGTTAAAATTAGAACATATTCTTATGTATCTTTATTCATCCTGCACCTTAAATATGTCTGGCACAAAAACCAATATACACATGCCTCAGACTTTTCACTAAATTTAATCAAATTAAGTGTCAAAGGCAAATTTTTATATTCCAATCCACCCACCAAAAACATTTTCCACATTGTTTCGAACAGTCTCAGTGCAGAAGTCCAAGGGGGATTGAAACAATACAGCATATCATACTTTAACCTTTAGAAAGGGAAAGAAACTAAATGCATACACAAACTAAAGGATAAAACATTTCTGGAAAGAGACAAAATGGGATCCCTTTGGAGATTAAGACCATTAATGAGAATTAGTGAAATAGCAAAAGGTCTATTAATTGTACTCTGGATAAAAGAAGAGAGGAGGAAGTGTCAGGGATGTCAGGTGTTCAGGCAACATTAAGTGGGAGTTAGTGTGATTTTAATAAAAAAGTGCAATTAATGAGACAGACACTGGAGACAGATTTAAAACTACTCTGGTATTAGAAGAGTGAAATCCCTTAAAGGTGAAAAAGAACAAAGAAGGAGGTTAAAACGTGTGCACCTGGGATGTGAACCTATGATGATTCATTCTTTACATGGTGTAGATATTAAAAAGCGATACTGCGAACACTTGCTTCCATAAAACAATGTTATCATCATAATTAGCACCTCAAAGCAATGACTTAGAACCATGCTAGTTCAGCCCTCAGTGAACTGAAGACACACTTGTATTTGGCCCTTAATGTCATCTAACAAAAATACCCAAACTTCTCCCAATTTTAAAGACCCATCTCTTCTGAGCTTTTATAAATTAATTTATTTCAGGCATGAAATCTCAATTTCAGATCATTCCTTTCCCAAAAGACATTCTTGTTTACACTACAGTGTCAACATCTGAGCTGTGATCTTCCATGATTTCATTATCTGTTCTCTGAGGAAGGAAGAGTGCTTTATTCACACTTTATAAACCTCTGTTTATAATTTGATGCGGCTGATCACTTGTGTTCAACTAATAATTTCAACCTGCAAGGTGCCTGGGTGGCTCAGTGGGTTAAAGCTTCTGCCTTAAGGCTCAGGTCACGATCTCAGGGTCCTGGGATTGAGGCCCCCATCGGGCTCTCTGCTCAGCAGGGAGCCTGCTTCCTCCTCTCTCTCTGCCTGCCTCTCTGCCTACTTGTGATCTCTCTGTCAAATAAATAAATAAAATCTTTAAAAAAAAACAAAACAAAACAAAACAATTTCAACCTGCAGAGTCCTGGTGGAAAGAACGCTAGCTTTGTTACATCCTTCGACCTAAAACTATGCCCCTTAATGGTGGTGCTCTCTCTTATGGCAATGGAGTGATCATATACCCTGATTTCCCAGGTATAACTATCAATAATGTCCTTTTTCACTCTCAAAATGCCCCAAATTGGACAAAAAATTATATAGTCACCCTAGACAGAGTTTGTTAAAAATACAGATAGATGCCAGGGCCCCATCCCAATCTAATGAATCATATTTGGGGGATCGGGTGGGGGTGTGGCAGACACATGCATTTTTAACAAGCTGGCCACAGGATTCTGATCCCTAAGCCAGTATCTGGGAACCACCACCACAAACCTCAGCCAGACAAGAACCACAATCTAAGCCTCTGATCCCTCACCTTACTTTGCATGTGAAGACAATTAGATTTGAGAGGTCCCAATTCTTACCAGATTTTGCAAGTTTGGTTTCGCCCCACTTACCAATCATTTCCAGGTGTGCCACTAATTTGGATACATTCGCTTTAGCAAGCTCACTGGTGGTCTTATTCAGCACGAGAGACAGCGAATGAACCTAAGAACGTGGGAGATAAAGCAAGGCAGAACTTACTGGGAAAGAAAAGGCACGGGTCAGGCAAAGAGCAGAACCAAATCAAGGAAGATACAGAAAGGCTCAGGAAATATGAAGGGAACACTTTTGTGGATGCCAATTTCATTTTAGCTTTATCAGTCACATATAATCTGAGGAGAGAGCTGAGGAGAAAGAAGCTCAAAAGGACACCCTAAAACCCAGGGCCTGCGGTGGCCTCTCTGTGCTCACCTCGCCTATACTTCATTAGTGAAACATGTTACGTCCTAAAACAACTGTTCTCATTTTTGCATTTGTTTTTCATATTACACTCTTCTGTAATCACTCAGAGATCCACTAAGTCCTACCCTAAGAAACCTATCCAAGGAAAATGATAGATGTGATTTACAATCCTGTTTAATGACTAGACAAATATTTAACAGAAGCCTCTGCTGACCAACTGGGACTTGGCCTAGGAACCAGAGACAGAGAATTTGTTTTCCAGGGACAAGCCAAAATAGAAGGCGGCCAAAATCCTCGGTCTTAGGAAGGTATGCCTTGTAACAAATAAATCCTGTACTGTAACACCGTCATTTCCAATATTCAAAGGACTTCTGTATCTAGGATGTGTCGAAACAGGTACCTTAGCATCGTCATCGGGGATAAGAGATGGGCTGGGGAGAAAGAAGGAGGGGAAAAGATGGAACCTCCACTCACCTACACACTCACCCAGGCACCAGACTCCGCCCTGCATCTCCAGGGCCTGCCACTGAGCTGGGGCTCGGTAAAAGTTTGATGAATGAATGATAAGCAGGAAAAATGATGGTGGAAGAAAGAAAGAAAATAATAGGAAGAGAAGAAGAAGGAGGAACATCCGTAGAGGAAGGCAAAGAACAAAGGAGGGGATTATTCTAGGTGTGGTGGCCTTGGAGGCCGCAGAAAGCTTACTGACAAACACACAGGTCTCGAGGAAATGAGATTATCATGAGGGAGGGAAACAGAAAGCCTCTCACCACTTATCATCCAAATAACAAATATAGTGGGGCTAAAAATGCTCTGATTAGAGGAATCCAGCTGTCACCAGGACCCCACTCTTAGCACAATCCCAGTGTCACTCAAAGTGGGACCGCCAGATGCTGCATACCCTCGGGCGCCTGACACAATAGGAAACACCCAGAGCAACCCATGAAGTGTTAACAAAAAGTTGAACCTGAATCTGAGCACGTCTCCAGAGCTAACTTCCATTTTAAAATGAGAAGATCAAAGAAATCAAGTGGCACCAAACAGAAACCAAAAGACAAATCCAGAATGGGAAACACGCTACAGGACACTAACTCAGTTTCTACAAGCCAGTGGCATGGAGGGAATAAAGACTGGTTTTCTTTAATTAATTAACACAGATTTAAGAGACAGGACAGCAAATGTACAAGTGAACCTTATCTGAACTGCCATCCAAAGAGTCACAGGTCATTTTATTTAATTCTCCCCCTTTTGCAAATGAAGCAAAGTATTCAGTATCTCTGAACTGCAGAGATCACAGGGAAGAGAGGAAGTTTTTTAACCATTCATTTCTCTATAATCCATCAGTAAAAGGGCTACTCTGAGATAATCAGAAAGATCTGATCATGAGCTGGTGTTACAGAATACCAAGAAATTCTCATTAATTTAGTTAGATGTGGTTAAGTAAGAACATGTTCACATTTTTTAGAAATCACTACCAAAGCATGAAGAGGTAAAATGATAGATCTGGAATTTGCTTTAAAATACTGCAGCAAAAAGAAGAAAGGAATAAAGTAAATGTGATAAATCCCAAAGGACTAAAGTCCATGGAAGTTCATTAAACTATCTGTGTTATGTTTGAAAATTTTCATGATAAAAATGTTTTCAAAAATTCTAGAACAGCCCATTGCCAGGGGGCATATCCAGTGCTGTTCTCCCGTGAGGCAAGCTACCCCTATCTGCACAAAGCCCCCGGGAGCACTTGGCCAAAGGGATTCTGAGGCCATTGGTGCAGGCACTGGGCACCGGGAGACGAGAGTTACGGCTACAAACACATCAAGCCCCAAACAATGACCGAAGCCTCTCCAGTCACCACTGGTCTGGCTACACAAGGTGCCGAAGGTGCTCAGAGTGCCACAACAGCACTCATCCACAGACGGTAAGCAGGAAAGGTGACACTGCCCTGAAAGCTCTTCAATTCTAGAGGAACGCAGCCTTCCCCAGCTAAGGTAAGAAGACAGTAACTGGAACAAACATGGTTCTTCACCCTGACGGCTCCCAACAGGAGCGCCAGTCCGCCTTTGCTACAACAAGCAGATGAAGAACGTCACCCTCCAGGCACGGACGGCCTCGGCCCAAGCAAGGGGTCCCGGGCTCTGGATGATGCTATAGCTCCGAGGACGTGACCCCCAAGGGTCCATTGAACTTAGCTGCTTACACATCTTCCCAAGGTCACACAAGGAACAGAATAAACTTAAAATCAAATGCTATCTTTTTGATGTGTTTCTAAAACATCTACAATAGGAGTACCAATGACAAGTTATAAATTCGGTAATCCACATGATAGCAAAAAAAACGGTACAAGTTCTCGTTCGCTGAATGCTCGCTTCATGCCACACACTGTGCAAAGGCCCCTGCTCGGGTAGTTATCTCACCGAGTCCTTGCAACATCCCAATGATGGAGGCACCACTCAGCACTCCCCAGTTCACTGATGAGAAAATCGGGGGAGAAAGAAGTTAAAAACTGTGCCCAAGGCCACACAGCCAGAGCCTACAGCAAAACTGCCAGGATTCAAACCCAGGCAGTTTGACAGGAGGCTTCCTTCTCAGTGGTTTCCTGTTGCCTCAGGGAAAGCCAGCAACGTACTGAGTGAGCAGGGACAGTGGACCAAAGCCACACTCTAGAGTAGCTCCTGGGTACCAGACACGGCTAGGTGCTGTACATACGTTACCTCAATCGCATGACGGAAGACCGGTAACCTGAGGCTCCAAGAAAACTGAGTGTTCCACCAAACTGCACAACCCAAAGACAGAAGCTTACTTAAACCATTTATTTTCCCTGCCTCCAGACGGGATTTACGCTAAGGGAGGCCTCTTCTAAAATATTAACAGACATCCGGAAGACTGAATATAGCTCCCTTGTCAATAAGATCTATTTCCAAGGGTAAATGAATAATGACTGCATTTAAGTAAACAAAGCAAAATTCATTCTTGGCCCTTCAGGGAGCCAAAGGGCGGTGATACCTTGAGATCCAGCTTGGTGTTAACCGGATCCTGGAGTTCAGGCTCCAGGAGAGCATTTGATTCTGACTTCACGTTTTGTAGAACGTCCTCAGGCAGCACCCTCATCGCATGGTTGTCTGCAGTGGAGCCAATTCCAAAAAAATCTAGTATCACGACCCAGGTTTGTAGTGTGATCAGCACATCCAAACAGTTAAAATCAACATCAATGTTCCGGTTAACTCGATTATAACTGGACGAGAATTCTGGATGCTTCTTATCCACCAAGAACACATTGATATGAACCAAAGAATCATCAAATTTACTCTTTCCAGCAAGTATCTTGGGCTCATCCACTGTTGGAGAAGGGGGTGGGGTCAAGGGACAGTCTTTGTCTTGGACTTCCTTTTGCTTCTTCCGGGATGCCGAGGTGGGTCTTTGATAGAGCTGGAAGACATTAGGAGCTTCTTCCATGTGGGAAGGGAGAGACCGAGGCATGTCAGGATACTCCACATTGGATACTGAAGGACAAGACTGAGAAAGATACTCTTTTTGTGCTAAACTGGATGGCTTAGGGGCTCCCCGAGACACCATCAAGTTCTTATATTTGGAATCTGGATTTTTCTCCAGTAAGTCTTCCATCAGCAGAGAGCGCAGGGCAATCTGAATAGACAAAGTCTGAGGATGGTCTTTATTGAATTCCACCTCAAAATCCTGAAACTTTAAGCTCACGAGACCCTGGGCCCCCAGAGTCAGATCTCCACTTAGCTGGACTTGAAGCTCTGATATACAAAAGCTGGCTTGAATCTGGGTAAAAGATTTGACTTCCTTCAGAGACAAGGACTTTTGAGAAGAGTTAGAAAGGCTGGAGTGGCTGAACAATCCATTCTCCTTCCTTTCAATGGAAGGTTCTCCACAGGTACTGAGGGAAGGCAGAGGAGAATTAGGGCAAGGTGAGGAGGTAGCACTGACTGGGAACTTATTCAGGTCTTCACTATACACGAGGTTGTCCAGCGTCTGTAAAACCTGCTCATATACATGCTTTGCTAACACCACCTGCAGTCAGAGAGAAGAATCCAGTTATTTCGCTACCACTACTAGTTGCACTCAGAAGCACTGCCCACAAATTTCAGAGTTGATGTTTATGAGTTTTCCCTAGATGTTATAAATTAAACAGCAGGGACTATCCCTTCTGTTTCTTTTCAGTCCTTAACCTCTCACTGACCCACGTCTACTGATGAGGAGGCCATCTCCCTACCTCCCCCAGCACCCCACACAATAATCTACACCTTCAGTGTTCAGTAAGTACTGCTGACTGAAGGCCTGAATCAGTAAAATCACTCTTCCTAACCCTACAAAAACAGCTGCAGAAATTGATGGGAATGCTGCCAAAAGTCCAATGTGGCAATTACCATAGGACTGAGAAACAAGACTCATGGTTCTAAAACTCACTGATCATCACCAGTTAGTGTAATAACCTTGGTTTAGTTCAGGTAAACAAACAGAAAGTGCCTTGTAATGATAAGAATGATAACCCAAGATCACTTATGTTTCCTCTCCCATTACTTTGTTTTTAATTATAACTTATTAAAAATATTTTCATATAAGGTTTTTATATGCTTAAAGGGAACTTCTTAATAGAGGAATTCCAAACAGATACAGAAATGACAGAATGATAGGTCTTACAACCCCAGTGAACTAATGTATTCCATCAGAGTTCACCCATGGAAGAAGCCCTTATAAGGAAGGCTGCCAGGGAATTTTCCAATGGACAGATCAGGTTCTTGCCACCTGCACACAATTATCAATTTCAGCATGACTAACACAGAAACAACCCAGCATTACGTGCCTCCTGGTATACTGTACTATGACATACACAGTCCCGCCGCTGAAGTGCTCTGGCCAAGAAATAAAGAATGGGAATCCACCTAAACCTGCAGAGTTAAGGTGCAGTTTACAAGAAATGTGGGAGAACAAGCTGAGTGACACCATAAAGGAACAGCCCAATCCAGAATGTGGGACATTCTATAGGGCAACTGACCTACTTCTCACAATGCAGTAATAGGGTGGGGGAAAAAAATGAGAGGGAAACTAAACCAAGACCTACACAGTGTATCACAGAAACGCAATGTACAGGGTCTCATTAGGATCCTGATTCAAACAACCCAAAAGTGAAAAAACACTTTTTTAAAATAATCAAAAACTTCTCTGAAATCTGAAAATGGATTAGAATTTTATTATGTCACCAAGGAATCCTCATTTGGACATGACAATACCAGTGTAGCTGTGTAAGAAAATGCAAGTGGACTATAGAGATGCATTCCAAATATGTAGCAGCAAGAATGGTATGACTCTGGGATTTGTCTTAAAACAGTTCACCAAAAGAGGCACCGGGGTGGCTCAGCTGGCTGAGCCTCTGACTTTTGATTTCGGTTCAGGTCATGATCTCAGGGTTGTGACATCAAACTCCAAGTCAGGCTCTGCACTGGGCGTGTAGCCTGCTTGAGATTCTCTTTCTCCCTCTAACCATCCCTGCTTCCCCCCAAAAAAGGAGAGAGAGAGAAAGAGAGAAAGAGAAATGAGACAAATGCGGCAAAATATTGATAACTGCTGAATCTGAGTAATGGGTACATGAGAGTCATCAAATTATTCCACTGTTGTGTGTTTAAATTTTTCATAATAAAATATTTTAAAATTATCAAATTAAGTATTAAACAATAATTTAAAGAATTAATTACAGGGGCGCCTGGGTGGCTCAGTTGGTTGAGCAACTGCCTTCGGCTCAGGGCATGATCCCAGAGACCCAGGATCAAGTCCCACATCGGGCTCCCTGCTTGGCGGGAAGCCTGCTTCTCCCTCTCTCACCCCCCTGCTTGTGTTCCCCCTCTGGCTGTGTTTCTCTCTGTCAAAATAAATAAAATATTTAAAAAAAAAAAAAGAATTAATTACAATAATTTTTACAAGATTTTCATCAAAAACCACAGTAAGTGAATGCTAAGCATAAGAACAGTAAGTCAACATAATCCAGGGTGCCTGAGTGGCTCCGCCATTAAGCGTCTGCCTTCAGTTCAGGTCATGATCCCGAAGCCTGGGATCAAGCCCCACATCCGGCTCCTTGCTCAGCAGGAAGCCTGCTTCTCCCTCTCTCACTCCCCCTGCTTGCGTTCCCTCTCTAGCTATGTTTCTCTCTGTCAAATTTAAGAAAAAAAAAAAAAAGTCAACATAATCCAACAGAATTCATGCTATATGCTAGATTTAAGGTGAAAAAGTCGCCCTAGTAGCCACGACTAGTAATGCAAAAGTTTAGCCAAGACGGGACAGCTTTGGGGAAAGTTCTCTCACCCAGGGACCCGTATCCAGGAACCACTGATGTCAAAAGGTACACATGTTCTGTGAACAGCAGTCCTGAGTTACTCCAGAGCAGTTGCCAGATACAGACTAGGAACCCATTACTGCCCAAGGCTAGGGTACACTGCCCCAAGATCCCGCCTGTCCCTGCTGTTTTATAATGATACGCTCTTTGCGCTCGTCCCTGTGAAAGCAGGAAAAACGATACTTTTGAAGGCAATAGGATGACAGTTGTATTCACATATGCACACCACATAGACACACTCACTACACACAAGCACATGCACCCACACAAGAAATCCCTGTCCCGGCTCATTTCATTTCAAAGAGGGCAAGACTAATTCTCCCTTAAGAGGGTCTGTCAACAGCTCAAATAATGAGATTGTTTTACAGGCTGAGCCAAGTAAGTTAAGAGGGTGATAAGAACTGTATCCTCCTGGGAAAGACAGGCCCTGACTTTTTAAGCAATAACTCTGCTTGTTTTTGAATGGCAACAGAATTAAAAAGCCTGTCTCCTCTCTCAATAGAACTCACCGTTCTTCCACATGAAGAGGGTCAAAAAGACTGATTCCCCAGCGATGAAAGGACACAGTGAAAGGCTCCACACTCACAGAACAAGTTACCAACAGTAATAAGCGGTCACAATTTCTCCTTGAATTTACATATTTTCCTTCTAACATTTTACACATATACAAATATATAACAAGATATGAACATATTAATATGGTAGAAATATAAAGTAAATACAGGACTTCAACAGCCCAGACATGAAAACCAATACATGTTTACCTGAACTGGGTTGACAAATTTCCCCTCGATCTTCATGATGCTAGATGTTCCCAGGTCATCTGGACTAAGGGAGAAAGTCAATTCAGATTCTCTCTCTATAGGGATCTTCTCCAGTTTAAACTGGATGGTGGTGTTGTTCAGGATGTGAAAAGCTGGCATGACAGAGAGAAAACGACAGATTAGAAATACTAATATTTACTGCATTGCTGCTAACTACAGGGTGCCTAACATAGGGCTCGTGAGTTACGCTTAGACCCAAAAGGCAGAACAGCCTGGCACCTGGGTAGCAGGACCCAGACCAAAACTCATAGCAAACAAAGGTACAACACAAATTCATACACAAAAAGGAACAGTATTTTCATGTCATGCTCCATTTGGTAGCTTCAAAATACAATGTGGCGAGCATCAATCCAGGCCAGGTCTCTAAGCTTTTCTCCCAGGCTAGCATTTTCCAGACTGCTCATCCCGACCCAGCTTCCAATGACGGCCTGATCTCTGCTCTTACTGGGCCTACATCAAAATCAAGAACAGCATCAGGTTCTAAGTGAACACCTTTTATCCCAAGCAGAGAAAGCAATCGTTAGGTAAGGATGTAAGTGAACTGGCAAATTAACATCTGAGAACCAGAGATGGAGAAATCCTCTAAGGCAAGTATTTCTTTACCAATAAGAAATAGGGCCCACCTGATGTCTATGGATGCCAAGACTAATAGATTGAACTGTTTGGTTTTAGCAGATCAGACTGAGAACACAAATAGAGGCATTTTGCCCCTAGAACCCTGGACCAACCTGTTACAGAAGATGATAGAAAACTGAAAGGAAAACATAACATCCACACACCAAATTTCACAGCCCACTTTTGTCAACCCCCCCAGCTGCCTTGGACTATAATATTTAACTAACAAACATCTACAGCTTAGAACTGAAAAAAATAAGATGGATTTGACCAAATTAAATAATACGCTAACAGACCCCACCCTTTGAAACATCCCCGTAAATGGGCACTCATCCATTATTAAAGGAGGCCACTTTAAAAAAAAAAATAAAAAATTATATTGCCAAAGATGGTGTCCAATGAGAACAACTGAAAACATACCAACCTGATAGGAAGAACTCTATTAAAATTCTGTCTTGGTTTCTGAAATATTCACTGGGGATAATTCTAAAAGAAAAGGCTTTCGTTGTTGTTTTATGCAAAGTGCCACATACGCTGGGTTTGGAATCTTTTGACAAAATGAGATAAAATAGATTTACACTCCTCACCTTGACCTCTATGCAAAGATTCAAAGAAATCATGTCGGGTGAAATGAGCTTCCTCCTGACTGTTGGCGCTGGCAGACCCAGAAGGAGAACAAAACGCCCGGCTTACTTCGGACCCGGGACCCTCTCTGCCTGCCAACTGGGTGCAATTCAAAGAATATAACTTAATGTCTTTAATTTCTACCCGCAGACGGTCACTTCTAGATTCATCATCTCCTGACACAAAATTCTGGATGAATATTTGTCCCAAGTGTCCCACCAACAACTCAGGACTCCCGGGCTTCCGAGGAATAGACACAACAGGGGATTCAATGTTTATGTTCAAGATCAGCTTTACGGTGTCAGAATGAGACCCAGCGAGGCCAAACCCATATATTTCGTTTTCCTCTAAGATAAAGGGTTCCCGAGTCTTCCTTGGCGTTTCAAAGAGCGACACCATCTCACTGTACTCGGCCGTCTTGGTAGCCAGCACCGTGGTGACTCTGGTAGCTGCGCTTTTCAGCATACTTCGAAAATTTTCTTCCAGCTCATCCATGGACAATGTGAGCTCCTTCAGAAATTTGGCAGAGTGGTTATAATGCAAGGAAGCCATCTTGAGGTTGAGCAAACACTCCTGTTTAGATTTCTCGGCAAAGGTGAAGCTCAAAGCCTCGCTGAGGGCCATATCCTCCATTCTACCAACTACAGACTCAAAGTAGCCAATGTCGCTGATGGTATTTTCATAGCCTATGGAATTCCCAATGCTGACAACATACTGGTTCTTCACGTTCTCCTGTGTCAAATCCATGAGCTGCAAACAGCCGAGAGAACCGTTCATGTCAAATGTGCTACCCATGGAGACATTAACTTTGGTGCTGCCGATGCTCGCAGTTGCAATTTTTCTGCCGTACTTCTCACCATTTGCCATCCCCACTGTCCGAAGGAGCAGTAAGTTAAGCCTGTGGATTTCCACGGCAACCTCGGTGTTCTGTTCATATGTAGCTTGATAAGTTCCTTCTTCCCTGAAGCTTCTTTCAAAATCAGTCATTAAAGGCTGAGGACTCAAATCATCTTTTTCCTTGGGAAAAGATTTCTGAAGAAAACCAATCAGCTCCACAATTGTCTCTGGATTTAGGATAATATCCAGATTATTCACCTGCAATGAAATCACCTGAAGAGTGCTGTCCAAATTCATCGACGGGCACTCTGAACTCACAAACTGATATTCCAATTTGATGAGGGACTCCTGTTCTTTGGCGAGAATTTTGTCAAGTGAAACACCAGCCGCCGACGGGTCATTCAGTGTGGCAGCATTAGTGAGGTGGGCCACATTGGATCCAGAGACAGGAGACTGGGCCCTGCTATCCCGGAGGCTCCCTGTTGGGATATCAAAGCTCAAGTTCTTATGCGAAGCCATCAAAAGGTCAAAATCAGCACCGTATGTCTGCATTGTGTCCACCAGGAGCAATCCGTGAACGGTCAGGGAGACCTCAACATCGTAAGGCCTCTTCACAAAGTGGGCATTGGTCCCAAATACCTTGAGCACAGAAATGTACCGGCCGTGGCTCTCTACACCAAGCTGCATGCAGTTCACCTTAAATTCGGCCAGGAGGAGCTGTGACTCCACCAGAACCTCCCGGGTATGCTGCTCCAACATCACAAAGCTCTGGGTTAAATTCATTACCGAGTCCTGCAAACTTCCCCGCTGCCCGCCTGGAGGAAAAATCTTCTCTTTAAACTGAGTGTCCGAGGTCTTCGTTTCTGGGGTGGTCAGGAGAGCAAAGCAATTCTTTAGAGCAGATATTTTATCTTCATTGATGTGGATTTTCAAGTCTGGTAGGTTGCCCGAGAGCACAGCTCCAGGGTATTTGGGATCTGAAGTGTAAATCAAGCGACGTTCTAACTGTAGGTGAACGTTGAATTTCTCAACCACGTGCGTTGGTCCCACATCAATATCCTGGACATGCTTCCAATTGTCCTTCACTCGTCCAACCATGATCTGGAGGTCCATAAATGACAGAGAGTACCTCTCATACATCTTCGTGCTCATTAGATGTGCCTGAAGCTGCTCTGCACTGAATTCAACCCCAGAAAATGGTGGTGTTTTCCCTCCATTACCGCTGCTTGTCTCAGGAGGGGGCGTGTTGGGAGGTGTGGCAAGGGGTGTCTTATATTCGTCATCACTAAACTGGTCCTCTTCGGATGCTAGCTCCTCCCCACTTTTCCTCTTGGAGTCATCTGCAGGTAAAAAAGAGAAGGTGCAAAGTATACGTCTGGTCCTTCCTTACTCTCTCCTTTAATGTAATGATTAAGGAAAAAGAGATCAACCAACTCCAAGCTAAAAAAACACATGGATGAAAACCCTAAGCATGATATTCTGATTTTACCATTTGTTCGATGTAAACTTGTCTAGTAATTTTAAAATCTAAATGCAAGAGAAAAGACGGAGGCCTGTAGACAGTGGAACGCAGGTCAGGGAGCAGAAACCAGTGACCCGCTTCCCCGCCCTGGCCACGAGCTGCTCTCCCCAACCATTCCTACCTCAGTCTCCATAACCAGCTGTCTGTTCACCTTTCCCCGTATTTGTCTATGTGTTCATTTTGTACTCCCCCGCCGCCAAATGTTCCAGAGGAACCCAGGCCTCACCTATCTTACTCAACAATACCCCGAATGCCCAGCTCCGTGCTCGCAAACAATAACTGCTCAGTGTCACATTCGAGCCTGAGTTCACAATTCAACCCTTCTCTTCCACAGACTTCCACAGTCCGGTCTTTTCCCGCTCAGGGCTGAGTCAACTACGAAATCACACCACTGGGTTCTGTCACCCACGTCTCTGTTCCATGTTCATGGTTTACAAGGTCAATAGGTGCTTTCCGTGGTTGTGAGATCCTTTTCTTCAGATCTAATTCCCTTTTAACATTCCCCGTGGCACCAAACTTTCCCACTCCTGTTTGAATCCTCTACCTCTTCTCTTTTGAATCTTCTCAGTAAAGATAAGATTGAGATTACTTGAGAAGTTTCCTCAACCTTTTACCCCGTGAATCCTCTTTCTTCCTGCCCATCTCAAGGTAAATAAATATTTTTGATCTAGTACTAGTAATGAAATCAAACTTTCCACAAGTCTCTTTTTATATATGTCCCAAATATCCCTAAAGAGATTAAACGTCTATTTCTAAAATGATGTTCTGAGAAACAGTGTTTCTTAAAATCCAAACTGTGGCATGAGAAATACAAATAAAAACCACAATGAGATACTACTTCACACTCACATTAAAAAAAAAAAAAAAAAAGGCTATAATCCAAAGGACAGATAACAGCAAGTGTTGGCAAGAATGTAGAGAAATTGAAACCCTCATACATTGCTGGTAAGGTAGCAAAATGGTGTCACCCTTTTGGAAAACAGTCTGGCAGTTCCTCAAAATGTTTAACATGAAGTCACCATATGACCCAGCAATTCCACACTGAAGTATACCCAAGAGATTGAAAATATGTCTACGCAAAAGCCTATACATGAACGTTCATTAACAGCAGTATTCATAGTAGCCAAAAAGCAGAAACAACCCAAATGTCCACCAATTGAGGAATGCATAAACAAAGTGTGGTATATTCATACAAAGGAATATTATTCAACTGCAGCTAGGTATGAAGCACAACAAGCTACAACATAGAGAAATCTCAAAAACATGAAGCTAAGTGAAAAAAGTCAGACATAAAAAGCCACAGTCGTATGACTGTACTCATATGGAATGTTCAGAAGAGTCAAATCCACAGAGACAGAAAATGAATGGTTCACAGGGGACAGAAGAAGGAGTAATGGACAGTGACAGCAGAAGGGTCTGAAATGACTTCCCAGGATGACAAAAATGTTCTGGGACTAGATAACACAGTAAACTGCACGATTCTGTCAACATCCCAATAACAACTGAACTATCCACTTTAAAACGTATCCCAATACGGTTATCATAAAAGAAGTAACAAGTGAACTTTGGGGCTAAGATGTCATAAAAAGCCCTTTTTTTGATAGCAAGAGATTGAGACAGAATCTCAAGCAGCTCCACACTGTGCACAGAGCCCGACTCGGGGCTCGATCTCACAACCCTGAGATCACGAACTGAGCTGCAATCAAGATTCGGATGCTTAACCGACTAAGCCACCCAGCTGCTCCTAAAAAGCCTTTATTAAGCTTTACTTGGTTAAGCATAGACAGATCAACCCCTGCAGAGCATGTCTTTACCACTTCGTTTCACAACGTACCTTGGCTATTTGTCAACAGCATTCTCCCTAGATCCACAACAACTAACACGGGATTCTTGAATTTGAAATCGTCAGGAAAGATCACCTGAGGGGCAGAAATATCTAGTCGCACGGTCCACCTTTTACTCTCCTCCTGTAGAAGTAAAATAAACCATAAGTCACATAACACAACTGGAAAAACTAAACGGCTTTACCGGCTGAGCTCAAGCCTTTCTAAAAGCTGCATCCAGGGGTTATGGGATCACTTTAAAGTCTACGGTATTAGAGCAAAAAGTTTAAAACAAAAGTAGATCCAAATGCTTAAGGATTTGAGACACTACCACTAGCAAATGTTTGAAGTGAGAGGAAAAAAAGAATTAGCAAATTACTGGCCTGGGGATGTCTGCTCTTTGATTGTGATGATCCATGGCTTAAGAAGGATCAGGCTTCTATAGTTAGAGGACTTACCATCTCACAGTTGTGTGGAAATTATGGAATTCCAATAAACATAGAAACTCAAATATTTTTACTTCTTCACAGACATTGGCAACCATGAACTTTCATGTCAAAATATATTAGTGGAAAACATAAGCTTTGACATTTGAAATATTAAAACACACACACACACACCAAGTCGTGAATGTGTGCACTATTCTTCTCTTCTAAAATTAGCCTCAAATTAGGCTACACGTGTAGTAAAGGATTAGTATTAGGATAGAGATGTAGTAAAAAGCTCATTTTACATAAATGTTATCAAAAAGAAACCTAAGATAACAAGAGGATACTAATTGCTGCATTTGTGTTGAAACACACACGAGAAACAAAAAACAGAATTAATTCTTCAATCCCATACCACAGTTGATACCCCTTTACTTGGAACATTGCCGCTGTCCCTTGCGCTTATAAGGGGGCTCTGCTCTCCGAAGGGAGCCAGGCTCTCTCTCCCCACCTATGGCTGCATCCGAGCAGTGAACCTCCGTGCACCCCACGCTAGAAAGAGAGTTTTGCTGGACTGCTCAGGTGCTTCTCTATTCTCCTCAACAGCATCCAGGTCACTTAGCATCACAAAGGGACTGTCACACCCTGGAATCAAAACTGGGGTGCCATTCCAAGGCATTTTTCTTCTGATAATCCTAAGTGAAGGGGTGATGCTCTTCAGTGAAACATTTGTAAGTATCGGGTCCAGAAAATGGAACGAGAACAAGTCTTAGGCATGTCCCAAGATGGACACAGGGAAAAAACATGGTCTAGTCACAGCCATTCATTTTTATTCTTGACACAGCCTGTCAAAGCCATGAGATTTTATTTTCTGCTAGCTAAGAAGGATTTCATATTTTCGGTGAACTTCATGTCTACAGTTGAAACAAGCATGCTTAGAGGAGCGGAAGGACCGGACAGAGGGAATGCCAGCCCCTACCCCACTTACGATGAAATCCCCAACTAGCAAACGATCGAGTGTCTGTCGGATTTCTGCCTTGGTCTGCATCTTCAGTTTGTTATACTGTCTTCGGGCAGCTTCTGCCACTCTCAGCTCAAGTTCAGACTGATAGCCAAAACCTGCAAGATCAGAGACACAAGGGAGAGTGAGAACTTTCACACGGCTGGGTGGAAAAGACCACTGCAGCATCTGTTCTCACCACAACTTTCCACCGAAGCTAAAGAACCGTCCGCACAACGGCTCCTACTCCCACCTGCACTGCTGCTGCGTACGGTAACCGGAGTAGGGCAACAACGGGGGCCCAGCCATGGGGGGAAAGGCACCTAAGTCACTAGAATTTTCTTGAACCATTTTCTGAATGATTCCAGACCATTCTATATCCTAAAAGCATACCACTATGTTAAAAGAGAAAGTGGAATTTGGGAGGAAATGCCTTCTATATTCTAAATCAGGGACAGAGTGATAAAGCCACAGCATCTACAGCTGTTGTTGACATGAAGACTCAAAAATTGGTCCAAAAACTAAAATAGCTCCATTGTTATAAGGAGGGAGAGAGGGGATACATTTGGGAAAGGACTATTGTTTTCGCCTGTCAATGAGAGTGCTTTTTTGCTCCTACAGTCTCAAATCTCTCCTGGGAACGAAGGGAGGCATGAATAAGGCAATGATGACAGAGAACAGCACAAGGATAAGCTCTGCAGTATTTCACGCTGCACCAAGCAAGTGAAACAGACCACTGACCCCACCATCTAGAGGGAAATTCTTGAAAGTTCTGCCTAAATTCACTGGCCTAGAATATCCTGGGTAGCCAAGGAAACCACCATCCTGATAGAATGGAAGCTATTTTGTAATTCATTTTTATTCTTGACACAGCCTGTCAAAAATATGCTAAACAGAAGCAAAGACAAAGAAAATACTTAAGGATATTGATCCCTTTTAGAAAAGTAACTTCCAAGGACATCTCCTTTGTTTCTCTAAGGACAACACTATCCATGTGCCCTCCAGGCCTTTATGATTCCTTTGTCCAAAGCACTAAAAATGACAGGAAAGATGCCTATAGAAAGTAACATAAGATCAAACAAACAAAAAAGTTAACCTGAGGTATGAACCTTTCCCTTGTAGAAAAAGTCTGCTACTTTTTTAATAGCCTGAGGATTATATATGATGTTCAAGGGCCTCGTGCTGACATTCAGCCGCCTCTCAAAATGGCTGTGCACTGGATTCCTCTCATACAGCATCTCAAAAACCGGGTCATCTGGGTCCGCAGCTAAAGGGAAAAACCAGAGAAAGAAAATGCAACAGAGCAAAAACAATCACCATTTCTGGAAAAAAGGCATTTTCTAAATTATTTTCCAATTAGTTCTCATTTAGGAAAATTTTATAAAATAGAGACCCTAAGGAGGACTGCCTCAACAGGAATCTTCAAGACTGGGTTGTATTCACTCCCACTATGGAAGCCCAGGCTCCAGAAGCACTACGGGCTGGCCGCGGTCACCCCACGGTTAACAGAGAACACGGTCTCCAAGACAAACACAGATCCACACAACAAACCACTGGCACAACATAGTACACACTCCCTCTTACAACTGACCAAGACTAACAATCTGTAATCATCTTATTTCTAAAGATTAGTTTTAAGGACAGACGACAAATTACCAGGGTTATGATCACTTCTGTCTGCAGATGTTGTTTGGAGACCAAAAGACTGTGAGACTCTGCCAACTTCTTTTTGCTATTAAAACATACACAAAATGCACCAATGTCAGGTGAGGGGGACAATTCGCCGTGCACACTTCCTTAAGTCCTGCCCTTTGGCATCATTCTCACTTAGCACACCGAATCAAAATTCACGTGACCTCAGAATAGAGGACTTGCAGACTGACCTCTCTCGTTTGTTCCTTTTTCTAAGCTAAAATGGATGGTATGTTACTCTGCTACTCGGCCATCGGTGCATTTAATGAGTGACTCCTAAATGAGCAGGAAGTATGTGAGGTTTTTTAGACTCTCACGCTGCAGTCCCGCCCTCCCTGCAACCCATCCCCTAAAAAATAATCACAGAGCAAGTGGCTAAATGCTCAACTATTCTGACTGTATCTCTGCCAACTTAATAAGATCAAGCATCTAATTAATAAAGTATATTGACTATAAAAGATTACATATGTACAGATAACTCGAAGTGGTTCTCTTCAAACTCCAGAAAAGATGAGCCCTCTATCAGTGACTTAGGGTCAGAATCCATGAAAATGAATTCCAGACAGAGATGTGAACAGTGACCTTGAACGCAGAAAACACTGGTGCTTATGGCATTTTCTTCCAAAACAGAGCCAACTACTCCACGGCAGCTACGGCAGAGCAGAGGAAGAGGCACTGCCGTAAATCCCTCCAACATTCGCTCTCTGACAAATTAAGAAACATTACTAAATTCCAGTTTTTTTTAATCAGCCCATTTGTCTCAAGATGACCAAATGTCAGAATGAACTGAGTCAGTGTTATCTACTGCTCACCTCAGACAGACCACAGGGCACCCCACCCAGGACAGAACTGCCACCCCATCGCTGTACGTACTGAATTTGGGAACACCAGAAGGGGAAACACGGTGCCTTCTGTGGCCAGGTCTCGAAGAAACAGTCCACCCAACCGGACTGAGAGCAAGGAGGAATTTCTTCGAGGAAGAGATTCTGCTAGTAGCTTCACATCTACAAAAATATCAATGCCAGAATTGATATTATGCCATGATAACCAGAAGTATCTTAAAAGTATGAGCTATAATATTTTACAGAGGACAATTAAATATCATGATGTCTTTTTCCTTGAAAGTAGAACTGAATGTCTTATCTATATATCATTGGGTCTGCATAAATCTCTGTAACTACATATGGAATATTAGAAGTTTCCTCGCAGAATGAATTCTAAACACAGCCTGTAACCATCAAGTTCAAGCAATCTGCTGGTTCACACTAAGTATATGATACCTCCGCTCTCAAGATCATAAAGTCAAACAAACTAGGTTTTTTTTTAGTTGTTTACCTTTAAATTACTGAGATAAGTGCCTATTTTATACACCAAAATAAAAGTCTGCATGAGATGTAAAAGTACCAGCATCTGCATAATTATTTATACAGCTTTAATTCAAAGTCACAAACACACGTCAAACACCATCAGTCCTCATTATTCGTGGGGTCCACGTTTGTGAATTCACCTACTCGCTGAAACTTATTTACAACCCTGAAATCCATTCTCGCAGGGCTTCTGAGAGCATATGAGGAACAGAAACACCTGTTCCATAATGAATCACCTAATGTGCACGCTCACAGACAAGGGTGAAGCAGACAGCACCACTCAGCTCCCTTAGTTCAGTGTGGCTCATAGCGCACTCCCAGACCGCTCTCATGGTCTACTTAGTGCCAAGTTGTTCGTGTTTTTGTGCTTTTCCTTGGTGACTTCACGGTTTAACACAGTCCCCACACCGCAGTGTTGGCCATTCCAGAAGATAAGCGTCACTTGGGCACGAGATACAGTGCCGCTGGCCGAGTTCGGGATCAGTGAGCCCACGATATATATGAAATAAGCCGTCTTTTACACAGACACATTAACACAGGGCTCTGTACCGATCGGCTGGTGAATGTTAAGGTCGGAGGCTCGCAGGTCCCTAACCCTACGCCCCCCCGTGACTCAGCATTCCCCCATCCCGCGCTCACAGCAGCCTGCTAAAGCATAAGGACCAGGACTAAGGAGACTCGCGCGGACACAGGATCCAGGGGAGAGCAGCCGCAGCGGGCGGCAGCTCCACGGGGCAGCACCTGAGAACTCGAGCTGCATGAAGGCGCGCTCCTCGGCCGGCGGGCCCCCCGGCTCCTGGTGCAGCAGTGTCCCGGTGCCCCGCTGCAGCCGCACGTTGAGGCGGGCAAACACCAGGTCCCGCTTCGTGTATGCGCTCAGGCAGGACGCGTCGGCAGCGGGGTCAAAAAACTCCTCAGTGCCTGAGCATGACGAAGGAAAGACATTAGAGGAATGCACGGGAAAAATCAAAAAGCACCACTGGCCACACAGATCACAGTGATAATGACATTATTGAACAGTCTCCCCTTTTTTCAGGGAAGAATTCCAAAGTCATGGGCGACTGCTTTCTTCTTCATGTAAAACAATGCTGCTGTTTTATAAGAGATCTTCTGAGGAGCACCTGGGTGGCTCAGGTGGTTGAGCGTCTGCCTTTGACTCAGGTCCTGATCCCAGGGTCCTGGGATCGAAATCCGCATCCCTCTATCTCTGCCTCTCTCTCTCTCTCTCTCTCTCTCATGAATAAACATTTAAACTCTTTAAAAACAGAGAGAGAGGGACACCTGGGTGGCTCAGTTGGTTAAGCAACTGCCTTCAGCTCAGGTCATGATCCCGGAGACCCAGGATCGAGTCCCACATCAGGCTCCCTGCTCGGCGGGAAGCCTGCTTCTTCTCCCTCTCTCACTCCCTCTGCTTGTGTTCCCCCTCTGGCTGTGTTTCTCTCTGTCAAATAAATAAACTCTTTAAAAAAAAAATAAAAATAAAAAAAATAAAAACTGTATTTTAAAAAAGAGAGAGAGAGAGAGAGCTCATCAGCTCATTCTCCAAAAAGGGAGGATGTGAAGAATCAGGACAGAGGCCAGCACAAGCCGCACTCCCCAACACGGTGAAATGCTCTGCGTCTGCACGGCGGGCTCAGGGACCACCAGCCACAGGCACCTCTGGGCTCTGTGGCTAACATACCTAGTGCAACTGAGGGGAAAATGCACATTTTTTTTTCTTTTAATTTTAATTAATCTGCCTTTAAATAGCCATCTGTTTGAAAACGGGTAAACAAATCTATGGTGTTACAAGTCAGGAATAAGACTGTAATGTGCCGGACAGTGACAGCACAAGATGCACAAAGCCCTCTGGGGTGCTGATTCTGCGCTAGTTCCCGACCAGTGTGCACGTTATACAGAACATCCACTCTGGAAGTCACTGAGCTACACAAGAATGGTGTGTGCATTTTACGTATATTTGCTTCAATTACATTTTTTTCTAAATATAAATAGCTAGCCATCTGTGACCACGGCTACCAGGCCGGATAGCCTGGCTCTAACGAGCGGCTCCGGACTGATCTTCAGGCTTCAGAGTTTAAGCCTTCTGAACTTGCTTCGTTCTTTTACAATCACTGCCATTCAGCTCTGAAACTCTGCTTATTCAGCAATGAAGGAAGTATCTCTCAAGAACTTCCTTCACCTGAATCTATGAATGCAAGACAAACTATTTTATAAATGTCTACTTCTTTTATTTGAAAAGTACCACGAGCCGTTGCACAAATACCAGACGCATCTTCATGAACCAAGCATCTCCCTTCACGACAGCCAAGGGCAGGCGAGTGAAGACCGCGCCCACCTTACCTAGGATCTCCTCGGGAGTCCACTGTCCGTGCTGCTCTGCTGACAGCCCCTCGACCGCTCTCCCCTCAGGGGTCTGCTGCCCATACCAGCCACCCCAGCCAGGAAACCAGGACTGAAGGTACTGGAGCATCCCACTGCCTCCAGCAGTCTCTGGGTCCCCAGGAGAGTCCCCTGGAGAATCCAGCTGAGGCTCTCGTAGGCTCTGTGTCAACCAGAATGAGCAAATATGAGTCCTAGAGATAGAAACAAGCTGAGATGCCCCACCAATTCCTCCCTGGCCCCTCAAGAAGCACAGCACAGCGGCACTGAGACACTCTGAGCGTCGTGGGTCTGAGCACATCTTCTCACGGAGGATTTCTTACCTCTGCCAGTTCTTCCTGTTTGTGAAATCGTTCATGAACCAGTTCACGCAAAATCTTCAACTCCTCAAAGCTCTGTTCCTCCTCAATCCGACGCATCTCCTCCTGTTTGGATTTAAAAAAAGGTCTTAGAGCTCCAGAGAAACTGGACACCTTCACAAACCCCTGCCTCCCCACATTCCCGCTGGAAGCCAAGAAACAATGACGACAACAGTCCCTTTACCCTGTCGTCTGCATGCAGTGAGCCTCCTTTCAGCTTGCTGAAGTACTTGTCAGTGTAAGACACGGCATCGCGGGCCCGGTGTAACAAGAAGTCCCAGGTACAACGCTTCCTCTCCTCTCTGATCTTGTTCAGGTTAGCATTCAGGGCAAAATACCACCATTCTCGGCAGCTGAGATGTTTCATTAACAATGTGAATTACTTCTCACACAAAGAACATCAAAATAATAGACTCTCAACTTGACATCAACAATAACACATTAGTTACTCAATTGGTTTGAATTACCCATAACATGAGTGCTGTGCACTAACAGATAAATCAGCCGGTGACAAGGTAAGGTAATTATCTTAAGATAATTAGCAAGGATTTGGACATTAAATATTTTAA
>PITA01021890.1:9151-31731 GCA_004023965.1 Spilogale gracilis | reverse complement strand
ACAAATCTGGCCCTCGGAGCAGATCAAATAGAGGGGTAAGTTCCTCCGTGCTAATAGAAATCCAGGGCCTCATCCAATTGATTTCTCCGAGAAGTTTTTGAAGCTGAGGAAGAGAATAGCTCTCCTGTATTTGGAGTTGGGGTTTAACTGGAGAGACCACATCTAATTCTAGGAGGGATCCTAAAATCTTGAACGGGGGAAGTTTTTGAATTTTTTCAGGTGCAATTTGAAATCCTAGCCCAAGAATTACTTGAAGGCAGGACTGGAAAAGTTGATCTAATTGGTCACTTTGTTTCGCCCCAAGGATGATATCATCCATATAAACATACAGCAGAAGATCTTTTTGTCTGAGTGGGCCAAGGATTTTAGACATAAAGAATTGACATATGGGGGGACTATTAGCCATCCTCTGCGGTAGGACCGTCCATTCAAATCTCTGGTCAGGACCCTCAAAATTAAGGGATGGAACAGAGAAGGCAATTTTTCAGAATCCTCAGGGCTCAAAGGTATGGAGAAAAAACAGTCTTTGATGTCAATAACTATGAGGTGGTAATGCTTGGGAATGGCTGGGATCCAAGGGAGCCCCCTTTGGGGAGTACCAAAGGGGAGCATTCTTTCATTGATTCTCCTAAGGTCCTGTAGGAACCTCCAGTTAGCCTTTTGGATAACAAAGACTGGGGAGTTCCACGGGCTAATAGATGGTTTAAGGTGGCCCGCTCTCAGCTATAGTTGCACCAGTAAATGGAGTTGCCTAAGTTTATGTTAAGGAAGAGGCCACTGCTCAACCCAAAGGGGGGGCCTGGAAGCCACTTGATCTTTGAAGGTTCCAGGTGAGCAGTGGCCTTTAGGATTGGGGGTGTTGCCGTAAGAAAGGCCTTGGTTCTCGCCTCCGTATGGCTTCAAAGGAGGGGTCATCCCTATAGTTAGGGTGAGACGCCCTTCCCTGTCTGAATTGCTGTTGATATTCTTCTTCCTGTAAAAGGTCATTATACAGCGCTTTGTGATCTGTGGTGATATAGGCCTCCGCTTCACCCAATATATCCTGCCCCAACAGGTTGGCGGAAAGCCCGGAGGCCACTAGGGGGCGCACCTCTCTGCCACTGCCATCGGGATCCTTCTTCCACAGAAGCCAGGCGGCAGTTTGAAAAGACTCTGTTTGTCCCCCAACCCCCAGTAATGGGGGTCCGGGTAGGAGCTTCCATTGGGGAGGTACTTCCTCCCTTCTTAGAACTGTCCTATCTGCCCCGGTATCAATAAGGCATTTGAAATTCTTTCCTCCAATAGCAATAGTCATTTTGGCCTAACGCCTGGCACCATAGGCACCGTCCAATGAGCTCTAGTGGATGTTCTCCCCTTATTTAACGGGGCTGGGGGCCGCCCCTCAGAGAGTTTAAAGGCTTTCCTGTGATGTCTATTTTAGATCTGCAATCCTTGGCCCAATGAAACCTTTTTTTTGCATCTAGGGCAAGGAGTGCGTGGGGGTTGAGAAGAGGAGCCCTTTGGGGAAGGTGTCCCGCCCCAGTTCCCTTGAGGACACTCCTTCTTAAAGTGGCCTGGTTGTCCGCATTTAAAACAAGCCCCTCTTGCACCAGTGATGGCTCCTTTCCCCGGGAATGCCTGTTGAAGGGCACAAACGAGGTCAGCTATATTACTCTCCTGGGAGGCTTTAAGCATCGATGTCATGGTTTGGGCCTGATGGGACATAGTGCCGATGTCCTTAGTGGCCACTATCCACCTTCCCACAGACCACTCTTTCAAACCAGCACAGGCTAGCTTATGATCAGCTGTCATACCTTCCCATACAAGCATCTTAACAAACTGGTCTCTCAGCGGGCCCAGAGGGAACTTTCTTTGCAGGCTCTTTTCTACCCTGTCTATGAAAGAGGACAGATCCTCTAATGCCTTTTGAGTGACACCAGAGATTGGGGGTTCTGATGGACCTTCCTCTAACTTTCTCCAGGCAGCTAAGCCTAGGGCTCGGACCTGTTCCTGATACGGGGCAGGTATAGCTGCCTGCTGTACGCCCATGGAGAATTGATCATTAGTCCCTGATAACATCCCAAAAGTGACGGGTATGGGAGGGTTAGCGGCCTGGTTTCTTTCGGCCTGCACGTCGCACTCATCGTTGAAAAAGCCACACCATTTGATATACATGGGCCCAGGGAGAACAGCTTTAGCTAGGTTCTTCCAGTCCTGAGTGGTGCAGTTTTGATGGGTGAGCTCCTGCAGGATAGTCTCTGCCCAGGGGGAATTGGGGCCACTGCCTTTTTCAGTTCCTTGAGATCTTGCGTTTCCCACGGATACCAAATTGCAGGTCTGTTACCCCCTGGGTTAACGTTCACCGGAAAAAGGTGACACGCCTCAGGGGTGGAGGGGGAAAACCCGGGCGCGTGCCAGATGGCTCTACCGGATATGTTGGGGGAGGGGCCGAAGGTGCCCGAAAAGGGTTGAAGGAGGAGGGCGCCTCGGGCGGATGCCATTTTGAGGGCCCGCCAGCTTCCTCCCTGGGTGGCCAAGGGGCAGAGTCAAACGGATTAGGGGGACCGGTCTCGGGCTCCTGAGAGGGCTTCCTTGGCTCATCGAGTGGGGGGGCTTTTGGGCAGTCCCTCTGAGAGTGGGTAGCCTCGGGGGCCCCATGATCTCTCTCTACGGGGCGAACAGGATGGGGTGGAAAGCAGCTTTTAAGAGCAGCGACGGTAGGGAAAGCCCCGAGGGGAGGTTTTTCTCCTCTATTAACTTGGGCCTTACGAAGGAGTTGTTCAATTCTGTCCCAGGTATCCCAATCGAACAAATTTGCCTCTGGGAGCCAAGGGGCAACCTTGATGAGGGCTCTCCACGTTTGGATTGCTTGGTTGTCTGACAATTCCAACCCTCTGCTTCTGAGGAGAACCCTAAGGGAGTCAAGGGAGGGGTCATTCTTAGAGCTAGACTGCCCCATATTTGATGGGGGTACACTCACCCGTGGTCTGATTAGCCTGTCGACAATTCGTGCCCCACGTTGGGCGCCAGTTGTAGCTCCTTCCTGGGCTAGGAGGTTTGGGGTTTCTCCCCTGGTCCAGCCAGGGGAAAAAGGTGGGGTAGAGCGGGATGATGAGTGTTGGCGGCCAAAAACACACCCGAGCCGGGAGGTCTGTCAAGCAGGATCTCGTTTATTAAGGCGGTGCCACAGAATATATTGGGCGAGCGGGGAGGCGGGAAAAGGGAAGGGGGAGAGGATAAGGCCCAATCACTGTAAAGGTCACCAGTCCATGCAGTGCACATGAGGACGGAAGTCTCATAGAAATATGCAGCGGCCACGAGCGGATCACGTCTGCGGAAGTCAGATAGACCAATCCCGGGCTGCCACTTCGGCAGTACCGCGGATAGGGAAGTGATTGCCATGAGGAAGGTTTTGTCACTATAGGGTGTGTCCCCTATAGATGTCCAAACTCATTTTCTGAGGCCAGCATTACCCTGATACCAAAGCCAGACAGACACTACAAGAAAATGATAGACCATTCAGTAGCATATCAAAACTACTGTATATCATGACCAAATGGGATTTATTCCCAAGATATATGATGGTTCAACATATGAAAACCAAAAAATGTAATATACCATTATTAGGTGAAGGATAAAAAAAAATCACATGATCATCTCAACTGATGCATAAAAAGCATCTGATAAAACTCAGCACCCTATCTTGATAAAAACACTCAACAAACTATGTACAGAAGGGATGTACATCAACAAATTAAAGGCCATATATGAAGAGTCTGCAGGGAACATTCTACTGAATGGTGAACGTCTGAAAATTTTTCCTCTAAGGTTAGGAACAAGACAAGAATGCCCATTCTCAGCATTTCATTCAAAACAGTACTTGAAATCTACCCAAATATATCTAGACAGATAAATAGATTAATAAATAAAAGGCATCCAAACTGGTAAGGAAGAAGTAAAAGTATCTCCTTTCATAGATGGCCTGATCTTATATGTAGAAAAACCCTGAAGACTCCATAAAAAAAACAACAACAAAAACTACTGAACTAATAAATGAATTCAGTTAAGTTGCAGAATAGGAAATTGACATACAAAAACTAGTTCTACTTCTTTTTTTTCCAAGATTTTGTTTACTTATTTGAGTGAGAGAGTGTGAGAGAGAGCACGAGAGCAGGGTGAGGGGCATAGCAAGAGGTAGACTCCCCACTAAGCAGGGACCCCAATGCGGGGCTTGATCCTGGGACTCCAGAATCATGACCTGAACTCAAGGCAGACACTTAACCGACTGAGCCACCCAGCACTCCATTAGTTGCATTTCTATACACGAATAGTGAAGTAACTGAAAAAGAAGTTAAGAAAACAATCCCATTTATAATGGCATCAAAAGAATTAAATACTGGGGTTGCTGGGTGGCATGGTTAGTTAGGCATCCAACTCTCAATCTCAACTCTGGTCTTGATCTCAGAGTTGTGAGTTCAAGTCCCACACTGGGCTCCACACCAGGCATGGAGCCTACTTAAAAAAAAAAAAAAAAGAATGAAATACTTAGAAATAACCTTGAGAAATTAAGCAGAAGATCTATACATTAAAAACAACAAAACATTGCTGAAAGAAATTAGACACAAATAAGATATTTCATCTTTAAGGATTGGAAGATAATATTGTTTAGATGTCCATAGTACTCAAAGCAATAGACAGATTCAATGTTACCCCCACTGAAATCCTGGCATTTTGTACAGAAATAGAAAAAGCAATCCTAAAATTGATATGGAACCACAAAAGACCCAATGACCAAAGTAATTCTGAGAAAGATTGACAAAGTTTGACAAAACTGAACATTACACTTTCTGATTTCAAAATATATTACAAAGCACAATAGGGCACCTGGGTGGCTCAGCTGGTTAAGCGACTGCCTTCGGCTCCGGTCATGATCCCGGACAACCGGGATCGAGTCCCAGTGATCGGGCTCCCTGCTCAGCGGGAAGCCTGCTTCTCCCTCTCTCACTCCCTCTGCTTGTGTTCCCTCTCTGGCTGTGTTTCTCTCTGTCAAAAAAATAAAATATTCTTTTTAAAAAAGCACAATAATCAAAACAGAGGGCATTGGTATAAAGGTAGACATGTAGAACAATGGAACAGAATAGAATCCAGAAATAAACTCATGCACATATAGTTAGCTGTTCTTCAACAGAGAGCCAATTCACAATGGGGAAGGGTAGTTTCCCAACAAATGGTGTTGGGAAAATTCAGTATCCACAGAATGAAATTGGATCCTTATCTTACACCAGACAAAATTCAACTCAAAATGGATTTAAGATTTAAATGTAAGACCCAAAACCACACAACTCCTAGAATAAAACATGTGGGAAAGCTTCTTGATATTGGTCTTGGTAATTTCTTGGTTATGACACCTAAAGGTCAAATAGATAAGTGAGTCAACATCAAACTAAAACATTTCTGAACAGTAAAGGACACAATCAGTAAAATGAAAGGTAACCTACAGAATGGGAGAAAATACTGCAAACCCTCTATCTGATAAGAGGCATCTAAGGGATGTATAAGGAACTCCTACAACTCAGTTGCAAAAAAACCAATAACCTGATTAAAAACCAATTAAGGAACTGAATAGACATTTCTTCAAAAAAGACATACAAGTGGCCAACAGGTATATGAAAAGGTGCCCACAATCACTAATCACCAGGGAAATGCAAATCAAAACCACCATGAGATGTTACCTCACACTTGGTAGGATGGTCACTATCAAAAAAGGAAACAAGTGTTGGTGAAGTTGTGGAGAAGTTGGAACCCTTATACACTGTTGGGGGAAATATAAAGTGGTGCAGCTTCTGTGGAAAATAGTATGGAGATGCTGCAAAAAATCAAAAATTGAACTATCATAAGATCCAGCAAACCCATTTCTGGGAATATATCTTAAAGAATTAAAAGAAGGGTCTCAAAGAGATATTCACACTTCACACTTCATTGCAGCATTATTCACAATAGCCAAGATGTGGAAACCACCTAAACGTACATGAATGTAGAACCAACAATGAAACTATGGCATATACATACAATGGAATATGAATCAGCCTTTAAAAACAGGGAAATCCTGCCATGTACAACAATATGGATGAAACTTGAAGACATTATGCTAAGTGAAATAAGCCTATCACAGAAGAATAAATACTACATGACTCCACTTATTTTAAATAGTCAAACTCATGGAAGCAGGGAGTAGAATGTTGGTGGCCAGATAGAGGAGAAATGGAGAGGTACTGCTCAATGGATATAAAGTTTCAGTCATGCAAGATAAATGAGTTCAAGACATAAGATAGCACCTATAGTGATAATAATACAATACAGTGCCTATAGTAACAATACGTTTGTACACTTAAACATTGTTAAGAGAGTACGTCTCCTGTTAAATGTTCCTACCACAATAAAAAATTAAATGTATGGACACAGAAAAGTTGAAAGTGAAAGGATTTAGAAAGATATTATAGGCAACTACTAACCAAAAGAAAGCCACTGTATAGCTTTGTTAATATGAGAAAGCATAGACAATAAGGGGAGAAGAATTTCTATGGTTAAAGTGGGCCAATGATGAGTTACAGTTTATCAGACAGTAACCTCAACAGTGAGGAATGACCTTGCTACTTCTAGGTGAAAGCTCTAAGAACCCGTGTGCATTGCTCTGTGCTCTCTTTCCCCTCTGCAGAGATAATCAGGACTATTCCAGATACTGCCTTCTCCACCAACCTGGGTCCCAGCATGGGGATGATGATAATGATGATAATACTCCTAGGCAATTCATAATGGACATGGAACATGACAGAGAAATGAATGTTTAATGAGTTCTTTGCTTTTGACAGCCTTATTGAGCTTTAATTGGCACACTGTGAATTAAACATATGCAAAGCATACAATTTCATAAATTTTGACATAGGTATACACCTGTAAAGTCATCAGCACAATCAGGGTAATGAAATATGAGTTTCAGTCCAAGATGGCGACCTTGGGGCGCCTGAGTGGCTCAGTCAGTTAAGCAGCTGCCTTTGGCTCAGGTCATGATCCCAGGGTCCTGGGATTGAGCCCTGCATCGAACTCCCTTCTCGGTGGGAAGACTGTTTCTCCCTCTCACTCCCCTTGCTTGTGTTCCTGCTCTCGCTGTGTCTCTCTCTGTCAAATAAATAAATAAAATCTTAAAAAAAAAAAAAAAAAGATGGTGACCTAGCAAGACTCTGGCCTCACCTCCTCCACAAACACACCAAATCTGCACCCATTTATAGAGCAATACCTCCCAAAGAACTGAGGGCTGACCAAACAGTGAGTGTCTAGGCAGCAAGGGGTAAAAAGACCACTAGGAATGCCAAGAGAGACAGAGACACAGTAAGGCAATCTCCACTCCCAGCTACTAGAATATAAAAGATCCAGCCCTAGAACCACGTCAAATGGTGAGAAAGCTGCTGAAGCTCCCTCCAGGTTGGGAGGATGACCTGGGAAGTGCCACAGTATGCTCCCCCTACACCCCGAGTTGGGAACAGGGTCGAGGCACCATTGCTGGTCTGCTGCCTCAGTGAGCAGGGCCCCCTAGCCCATGCCAGCCCTGGACCCCTGGGGCACAGAGAAAAAACCATGGTTTAAAACAGCAACTAGAATAGAAAGGATCCCGCCTAGAACCCTACCAGACAGCAGGGGAGCTGCTGGAACTCTCTCTGGGTGAGAGGGGCTGGCCCTGTGTCGGGCTCCCTGCTTAGTGGGGAGCCTGCTTCTCCCTCTGCCTGCTGCTCTGCTTTATTGTGCTCTCTGTCAAATAAATAAATAAAATATTTTAAAAAAATAAAAAATAAAATAAAGCCCAGCTATCTTTTGACTCATTGTTCTTGGATAATTTTTGCCACCACCAATCACTCTCAAATCAACATATAATGTTAACAAGCTGTAACCACCTGTTTAAACAACTTGAATTAAACTAGCAGTTTCTGGGCGTCTGGATGGCTCAGTCATTAAGTGTCTGCCTTCAGCTCAGGTCATGATCCCAGAGTCCCAGGATCCAGCCCCACATCGGGCTCCCTGCTTGGCCAGAAGCCTGCTTCTCCCTCTCTCACTCCCCCTGCTTGTGTTCCCTCTCTGGCTGTGTTTCTCTGTCAAATAAATAAATAAATAAATAAATAAATAAATAAATAAAATATTTTTTAAAAAAAACTAGCAGTTTCTGTAATTTCTTAAATTTCTCATCTTCAGTGCACATTAATCTTGGAACTTCTCTTTCAGAAAGAGAAATAAACTTTAAATATAGACAATATACAGTGAAGTCTTCCTACTCTATTAAAATTTGCCACAATGTTAAGCTTATCTATTAAAGAGAACATTTGTGAAAAAAAAAAAAAGTGAATGAACATGTCCAACATCCTCAAAAATGTCTTCACATCCTTTGTGATTCCCTTCCTTTCATCCCTCTTCATCATCCACTTTGTTCCAGGTGACCACAGAATCTGCTTTGGTCATTGTATATTAACTCACATTTTCTAGAATTTTATTTTATTTTTTTTTTTTTTTAAAGATTTTATTTATTTGACAGAGAGAAACACAGCCAGAGAGGGAACACAAGCAGGGGGAGTGAGAGAGGGAGAAGCAGGCTTCCCACCGAGCAGGCAGCCCGATGTGGGACTCGATCCCGGGTCTCCAGGATCATGACCTGAGCCGAAGGCAGTGGGTCAACCAACTGAGCCACCCAGGCGTCCCTAGAATTTTAAATAAATAGAATCATATGGTATGTATGTACTCTTTGTCTGACTTTGTTCACTCAGCATAATTATCTTGAGATTTATGCATGCAATAGTGTTCATAAATCATACATCTATTTTTAGTGTTGAGTTGTATTCCATTATATGGCCAAAAATTATAAGTTAATCTGTTCATCTATTGACGAACATTTTGATTGTTTCCATTTTTGGCTATTACAAATAAGCTACCCAGGTGCCCTGAAATATTTCCTAATTTTTTATTGGGTTGTTTGTTTTCTTTTTCAACTAAAAACTTGTGGTCTTTGAAAGATATTGTTAAGAGAATGAAAAGATGAGCAGAGAATGGGGCTGGGATGTGATTATAAAGAGTAAGCACAAGGAGATCTTTGTGGTGAAAGAATGGTTCTGTCTCGATGGTAGTGGTGGTTATACAATAGGCACATGTGATAAAGTAACACAGGTCTATGCACATACATGACACTAATGTCATATTCCTGGTTTTGATAGTATATACTAATTATGTAAGATATAACTTTGAGATAGTAGACCATGTATATTAGTCCCTGCCTGGCACAAAGCTCCTAAAACTCTTGTAGTTCCCTAAGTGATAAGAAAGAACACTAGGAACATCTTTTGTTCTAATATTTGTTCTTTGACCCTGGTTTCTGACACAGAGTTCCTAAATTCCTAGGAATTTCTTTTATTCTACGTGGCTCTTCATGGGCCCTTGGATAGGGACTGGTCACCAGAAGACCACGCCATGATTAGAAGCTTGGAATATTCAGCCCTCCCCACCATTTTCTAGATGGGGGAGGGGCTGGAAGTGGAATTAATCATTGAGCATGTCCATAAGAGGAAGCTGTATAAGAATCCCAATAGTATGGGGTTCAGGGACATCCAGGTTGGTGAAGGTATCTGGATATGTATATGGGGAGTGATGTACCCCAACTTCACAAGGATAGAAGATCCTGTGGTCAGGACTCTCCTAGCCCTTGCTCTATATATCCTTTCTGGCTGCTCATCTGTATCCTTTATCAGACCCTTTAATAAACCTGTATACATAAGGGTTTTCCTGAGTTCTGTTTTGGTAAATAATTGAATCTGAGGGAGAGGAGGTCATGAGAACTTTTGATTTATTAGCGAAACTGGACAGAAATTGTGGGCAATTACTTGCGATTGGTATCTAACCTGTGGGATCTGGTGCTATGTATAGGTAGATAGTGTCAGAATTGAGGTAAACTGTAGGTCACCTAGCTGATGTCATGGAGAATTGCTTGTTGTGGGAAAAACCCCACATACATCCAGCGTCAGAAGTGTTGCAGGTATGGTAGTGGTGTGAGATTAATGCGGAAACACAGGTTTCCAACTCGGTGACCATTGAGGGAAACTAGGTGAAGTGGACGTATACAGTCTGCTTGTACTAGCTTTGAAAATACCTGTGCATCTACAATTATTTCAAAACAAAAAACTAAAAAGGAAAAGACAAACACAGACTTTAAAATAAATGGCGTTTGAACAACTGATTATTAGGGAGAAAATAAAATTGGATCTCTATCTCACAATATACATAAAGTCAATTCCTTGAGGTTTAAATACATTAATACAGAAAATTATTAAAGAAAGCAATATAGAAGGCTGTCTTCCTGACTGCAAGATAGGAAAATATTTCTTAATCTGGTCAAGAAAAGAAAGGAAAAAAATGAACAAATTTTACTATATGAACGTTAACCATTTCTAGTCACATACAGTGAAAAGCTACAAACTGAGAATGATTGCAACATGCAGAAGTAAGTATAATTTAATATCTAGAATATATAATGTCTACAGATCAATAAGAAAAGACAATGAACAAAATGGACAAAGAAATGAACCGTGTTTTCACTGAAGAGAAAGCATAACTAATCCATAAACATATGAATGAACATTTCAGGTTCATTTGAAATCAGGAATATATAAGTTGAAACCGCAATGAAATCCAGTTTCACAACCACCAAATATAAAGTTTGAATAATACCAAATGTTATAGCTAGACTATACAGAGAAATGGGAGCTTTCATATGTTGCTGACAGTAGTATAAATTAGAAAAGCCCTCTAGGAAAATAGTATCACACCACTTTAAGAAGTTGAACAGGCATGTATACAAGCTAGCAATTCTACTAGGTATATATCCTAGAGAAACTTGCATGTGCACACCAAGAGACACGGAGAAAAATGTTTACAGTGCCACTGTCCATAAAAACAAAAATAACAAAAGTGACTGGTTTTATGGTTTCGAGTTTACCTATGTAATTAAATGAAGCTGTATTCCTTGACTTTTACTGCTCTAGGGTGTGAATACTGCTGTATTACGGAAATGCCATGACTTACTTATCTAATCTCTTCTATAAAAGCACTAGGGCGCCTGGTGGCTTAGTCCTTAAGCATCTGCTCACAACCAGCTCCCTGCTCTGTGGGAAACCTGCTTCTCCCTCTCCCACTCCCCCTGCTTGTGCTCCCTCTCTCACTCTCTCTCTGTCAAATAAATAAATAAATTAATTAATTAATATCAATCTTCAGAAACGACTGATGACATTTTAATATTGTATATTCGATATCGTTATACTAATGTTACATTTCTTAGATGTGATAAGGTATTGCAGACATGTAGGAGAAGGTTCATGTTCTTAAAGAGTTACATGTTGGGGTGCCTGGGTGGCTCAGTCAATTAAGCATCTCTTTTTAAAAAATTTCCGTTTATTCTTTTTTTAAATTAACATATAATGTATTATTTGCTTCAGGGGTACAGGTCTGTGAATCATCAGTCTTACACAGTTCATAGCACTCACCATAGCACATACCCTCCCAATGTCCATAACCCAGCCACCCTATCCCCGCCCCCCAGCAACCCCCCCCCCCGCAACCTTCAGTTTGTTTCCTGAGATTAAGAGTCTCTTATGGTTTGTCTCCATCCCTGGTTCCATCTTGTTTCATTTTCTCCCTCCCTACTTCCCCCACCCCTGGCCCTGCCTCTCAAGTTCCTCACATCAGAGAGATCACACGCTAACTGTCTTTCTCTGATTGACTTATTTCAGCATAATACCCTCTAGTTCCATCCAAGTCATTGCAAATGGCAAAGACTTCAGTTTTTGATGGCTGCATAATATTCCATTTTATATATATACACCACATCTTCTTTATCCATTCATCTGTTGATGGATACCTGGGTTCTTTCCATAGTTTGGCTATTGTGGACATTGCTGCTATAAACTTGGGGTGCACGTGCCCTTTCAGATCACTACATTTGTATCTTTAGGGTAAATATCCAGTAGTGCAATTGCTGGGTCATAGGGTAGCTCTATTTTCAACTTCCAGGAACTTCCATACTGTTTTCTGGAGTGGCTGCACCAGCCTAAGCATCTGACTCTTGATCTCAGCTAGGGTTTTGATCTCAGGGTCATGAGTTCAAGCCCCATGTTGGGCTCCATGCTGGGCATGAAGCCTACTTAAAAAAAAAAAAAAGAGTTACATGCTTAAATATTCAGCATGAAATGTCATGATGTGTGGGACTTGCAAATGGTTCAGCAAAAAAGAAAAAAATATATAGATGGATGCTTAGATAAATAAAATGTGACCTAATGGTAATAACTGGCAAATCTAGACATTGTATAAACTATTAATTTGTTATACTATAACTTTACCTTTTGGGGGGATTACTTTTCAAAATAAAAATTTGGGAGGAAAGCAAAACCAAAAAACTAAAAAATGCATCTAATGCAATTGAAAAGAGGCAAGGGCAGCAATGCATAGAGGAAATCCAGTGCAACTGTTACTAGGGCTTTAACCCCAATTTGTTAATTACCTGCTGTGTTCTTGAAATCCTCACTTTTGCGGTCATAAAAATGGAAAGATTCCATAATTTTTGCTTGTTTCTCTTCTCTCTCTTCATAAGGGCTAATCTGAATATTTTCTCCTGAATTTACTGACTTAGTTTTTTGGTTTTTTTTTTTTTAAACCTTGGTGTCTCTCTCTCTCTCTCTCCTCCTATACCATAAATTTCTGCAGAGGTGTTGACAACACTGACTCCATCTTTGGCCCTCCATCTTGTTCATGCCCGCGTGATGACCTCCCTAGAGCCTACATGTTTCAGGCCCCATGGAGGTTAATGATGCCCTGATCTTCCCTAAAGTGGCCAGCCAGAAGGAGCTGTGTTAGAGAACAAGTAGAGACAATGGGCACACAGGAGGCCCCACTTGAGATAACTAGTAGAGATCTTCAGGCACACAGATGGTGCCACTTTAGATAGCATTACCCTTTGATCTCACCACAATGCCTCTCACTCTGTAAAAGCTGTGGTTTAAGGTCCAGAGTGGGCGAAAAACAGCGGTGCAGTGTTTGGATTGGACGTTCACCTGATCCTCTTATCAGTAAGTTACCCTGGATAACACTGTATAAATGGGGGCGCCTGGGTGGCTTGGTGGGTTAAAGCCTTTGCCTTCAGCTCCGGTCATGATCTCAGGGTCCTGGGATCGAGGCCCACATTGGGCTTTCTGCTCAGCAGGGAGCCTGCTTCCTTCTCTCTCTCTGCCTGCCTCTCTGCCTACTTGGTGACCTCTCTCTGTCAAATAAATAAATAAAAATCTTAAAAAAAAAAAACTGTACAAATGGTAGGGAGTGGTTTGCATTGTTTTTTGGTTTCAAAGGGTCTTCTCAATTTGGAGAATACTTTACTAACCCTCCTCCACCTGGTAATAATTTCCCTTCTCAATACCCCCCCTTTGATCAATGCTGTCCTTTCAAAAAAGGAAACCACCTTGATAGATTAAACGGGGAAAACCATATGATGATCTCCTTTGATGCAAGGAATACATGCAATAAAATTCAGGGCGCCTGGGTGGCTCAGTGGTTAAGCCCCTGGCCTCAGCTCAGGTCATGACCTCTGCGTCCTGAGACTGAGCCCCATTTCAGGCTCCCACTCAATGAGGAGTCTGCTTTTCTCTCTCCTTCTACCTCCCCCCTGCCCTGCTTGTGCTCTCTTTCTCTCTCAAATAAATAAAATCTTTTTAAAAAATAAATAATAAATAAATTCAGTGCCCCTTAAAAAATAAGAAAACTTCCTTAAAATGAAAACGAGCATCTATGGCAATATCTCTATCAAAACTTATACTTTAAAGTATGAGAAAGGGGTGCATGGGTGGCTCAGATAGTTAGGTGTCTGCCTTTGGCTCAAATCATGATCTCAGCGTCCTGGGATTGAGCCCCGCATGGGTCTCCTTGCTTAGTGGAGAGTCTGTTTCTCCCTCCCCTTCTGCCGCTCCCCCTGCTTATGTTCTTTCTCTGTCAAATAAATACAATTTTTAAAAAATTATGAGTAAGCTTCTAAACCTTAGAAGCATTTCTTTAAACATAGATTTAAACAGGTCAATAAAATGGGGCACTTCTATCACCATTAATACTTGGCGTGATATTGGAGGTGCTCACCAATAAAATAAGACCAGAAAATGAAGGCAGAGTATAAGGATTGGAAAGGAAGAGTTTTATATGCTGGTTATATCACCATTTGCATAAAAAATAAGAAAAGCTAACATTTGGGGTGCCTGAGAGGCTCAGTTGGTTAAACGACTGCCTTCGGCTCAGGTCATGATCCCGGAGTCCCAGGATCGAGCCCCACATCGGGCTCCCTGCTCGGCGGGAAGCCTGCTTCTCCCTCTCTCACTCTCCCTGCTTGTGTTTCCTCTCTTGCTGTGTTTCTCTCTATCAAATAAATAAAATCTTTAAAAAAGAAAAAAAAAAAGAAAAGCTAACATTTACTGAGCACTTAACATGTGTGGGTTCTGTCCAGTAAGCATTACATGTATAATGCATTTAATCCTACTTTTTAAAAAAAACTCTAGAAGATAAGTACAATTAATGTCCCCATATTACAGATGATGACACTAGGGAAGAGGAGGTAAGAGATTCACTAAAGACTGGGGGGCCTGGGTGGCTCAGTCGTTGGGCGTCTGCCTTCGGCTCAGGTCATGATGCCCGAGTTCCGGGATCATCGAGCCCCACGTGGGGCTCCCGCTCAACAGGAAGGCTGCTTCTCCCTCTCTCATTCCCCTTGCTTGTGTTCCCTCTCTAGCTGTGTTTCTGTCAAATAAATAAATAATATCTTTAAAAAAAAGAAAAGAAAAAGAAATTCACTAAAGACTAACTAAGCAGTCTAATCCTACGGCCTAAAGTCTTAACCACATTTTATAACAAGTTGCCATCAATACAACTTGCAGCAGACAAAGAAAGGAATGAGAAGATCCGATGCAATAAAAGTAACATGTCTTTAGAGCTAGAGGAGAGGGCATAACAGTGGTTCTCAATCTTGGTTGTATATTAGAATCTTTGAAGGAGCTTTGGAAAACCCTAATGCCCAGGCTGCACCCAGACGGATTACATCAGAATCGGAAGAAGGCTGGAAAAACCTCAGCTTCTAAAAAACAAGGGAATTAAAATATCTTAAGAGCACTCAAGAATTCACTCAAATTGTGATAGAAGTTTCCTTTCTTGCAATCTGGGTGAGGTTGATGAATTACAGAAGGGTGTAATTCGAACCCAGGAGAAGGGTATGGACAAGAAGTCCCCTGTTATGGCAACAATAAGGGTTCACTGAATCCACATGTGGCTCGGGTAGAATCATGCTGGAAGCCTGCAAAGCTCAAGTCCTGCTTCCCAGTGTCGAATCGCTGATGGATAATGCCTTATTGTGTTAATAAATTGTCAACCCCATAGCCTCTGCTTGTTTAAGATGTCAACCTCAGCCTTCCTAAGAAGGTAACTATATCAGAGCCATGAACTGCTGAGCTGGTCACCTTAAGGTGACCCTCCCAGACGGTAACACCATAATGGTTGTGAATTGTTGACCCAGTAATCTGAACTTCCTAGAGAGGTTAGATCTTCTTTCTCAGGGATCAAGTGGCTTTCAAACCTGAAAAGGTTAAAATTAAAAATAGAGATGATAAATAAATCAAACCTATCATATCTATACTTTTGTGTTTAAAATATATGTGTGTCATAATTTTGAAGTAATATGGCATATGGAAGAATCTGGTAGATTAGTCTATGAGGTGTAAGATGATTTAAGTTTGGAAATAGTATTGGATATCTGAAAACTAGATTCATGTTACATATCATATATAAAACAAATTTTTGTCAAGTACTTGTGAAGGACTTACTCATCAGGAATGGAAACTGGGTTGATCAGGCATATGAAGGGTGTACAATGAAACGCAATATATGAAATTTACAAATATAGTTTAAAATGCTTAAGAGGGAGCAGCACGTGGCTGGCTTAGTTGATAGAGCATGTGACTCTTGACGTCAGCATTGTGGGTTTGAGCCCTATGTTGAGTGTAGAGATTACTTAAAAATAAAGTACTAAAAAAATGCTTAATGAAATTACATATTATAAATTTAAAAATGGGATTAAGTGTTTGAGAGTTTAGATAGTGGGGTGTCTGGGTGGCTCAGTTGGTTGAGCGTCTGCCTTCGACTCAGGTCATGATCCCAGGGTCCTGGGATCAATCCCCACATCAGGCTCTCTGCTCTGTAGGAAGCCTGCTTCTCCCTCTCTCTTTGCCTGCCATTCCTGCCATTCCTGATTATACTCTCTCTCTGTGTCCAATAAAATCTTTTTTTAAAAAGTCTTTTAAAAAAAAGTTTAGATTGTTCCGCCTATTACTTGAACAATATTAAAATATCCCTTTAAACTTAATTAATATATACTTTTAATGATTTTATTTATTTATTTGAAAGAGAGATGGCAGGGGGAGGGGCAAAGGAGGAGGCAGAGGCAGAGAATCTCAACGATGACCCTGAGATCATGACCTGAGCCAAAACCAATAGTTAGGTGCATAACTGACTGAGCTACTCAGATGCCCCAACCTAATCAAGATATGTATATTTTAGGGTGCATGGCTGGCTCAGTGGGTTAAAGCCTCTGCCTTCAGCTCGGGTCATGGTCCCAGGGTCCTGGGATGGAGGCCTGTGTCAGGCTCTCTGCTCAGCAGGGAGCCTGTTTGCTCTCTCTGACTGTTTGTGATCTCTGTGTGTCAAATAAATAAATAAAATCTTAAAAAAAAAAAGTTTAAAAAAAAGATATGTTGGGGCGCCTGAGTGGCTCAGTTGGTTAGGTGACTGCCTTCGGCTCAGGTCATGATCCTGGAGGCCCGGGATCAAGCCCTACATTGGGCTCCCTGCTTGGCGGGAAGCCTGCTTCTACCTTTCTCACTCCACCTGCTTGTATTCCCTCTCTAGCTGTGTTTCTCGCTGTCAAATAAATAAAATCTTTTTAAAAAATGTATATTTTAAAGATGTATTTATTATAGACTGTGAGTGTGGGCGGGGGGGAGGAAGACAGAATCTCAGAATCTCAAGCAGATTCTGCAGTTAGCATGGAGCCCAATGCAGGGCCGGATCCCACAACCCTGAGATCACAACTTGAACCAAAACCAAGAGTTAGATTCTCAACCAACTGCACCACCCAGGTGTCCCAATCTAATTAATATTTTTATTAAATATAATGAATTTATAAATAGAATAGTAGAGTTGTAAATTAAACTTTTAAGGCTTAAATAAAACCAAAGTTTTGAATTTGTAGATAAATAAATGTAATATTAACTTAAAACCCTAGATGCATAGAGTCTTTTCTGTTCACAAAATCTGCCCTCAGACCTGAAAAAAAAAATCACACTGATGCTATTATTATATATACTTAACCAATGAAGAACTGAAGCTCATAAAGGTTCAGACAGTGGTAATCAAATCCATGCATGTCTGGCTCTAAAGCTTGTGCTCTTAACCAGTGTACATATGGCTTCCCTGAGTGACCACCCCCTCAAAAAAAGTCAGATGACTTTGGACCTGGGCTGAAGTACAGCTAAAAAAATGTGGCTGCCTCTCTTCTAACTGTTCCCCCCAAAGAATCATTGCATCTCATTAACTCTGACTAGCTTAAGGGGCTATTCTGGACCCAAACATGGTGTCTGGGGAAACATGATGTTTTAACTGGCTGTGCCTAGAACTGACCCTAAGTTTGAGGAAAAGTCAACTCAACCACATACTCTTGGGCCTAGAGTGGAGATTGTGCAGATATTTGGGACATCATCAAGTGGACCAACATATGCATTATGGGTGTCCCAGAAGAAGAGAAAAAGGGACAGAGAGAATATCAGAAGAAATAATGGCTGAAAACTTCCCAAGTTTGATGAAAGATATGAATATAAACATCTAAGAAGCTCCAGAACTCTAAGTAAGATGAACTCAAAGAGACCTACATTGAGAGACATTAGGATCAAACTTTGAAAAGACAAAGACAAAGAATCTTAAAAGCAGCAAGAGAGAAACAAATCATCAAATGCAAGGGATTCTCAATAAGATCATAAGCAGATTTCTCACCAGAAACTTTGGAGGCCAGAAGATAGTGGCCTAACACATTCAAAGTGTTCAAGGAAAAAAAGACCTGTCAACCAGGATCTGTATGTAGCAAAAATGTCTTTCAAAAGGGAAGGAGAGAGGCGCCTGGGTGGCTCAGTCATTAAGCGTCTGCCTTTGGCTCAGGTCATGATCCCAGAGTCCCAGGATCGGGCCCGCATCGAGCTCCCTACTCGACGATAAGCCTGCTTCTCCCTCTCTCACTCCCGCTGTTTGTGTTCCCTCTCTAGCTGTGTTTCTCTCTGTCAAATAAATAAATAAATAAAATATTTACCAAAAAAAAAAAAAAAAAGGGAAGGAGAAATTAAGACATTCTCTGATAAAGAAAAGCTGAAGCAATTTGTGACCACCAGATCTGAACTGCAAGAAAAGCTCAAGGAAGTCTTCAAGGTGGAGTTAAAGGATACCAGAGAGTAACCTGAAGCCATATACAGAAATAGAAATCTCAATAAAAGTAAATACATGGTAATTACAACAGCTAGTATTACTGTAACACTGGTTTGTAACTGCACTTGGTGAATTCTACATCATGTGCATTACAGACAGCATCTGATGAAATGAGGGTATTATATGTAACTGATGAATCACTAAATTCTACCCAAAATTAATAATACGGTATATGTTAACTAAACTGAATTTAAAGAAAACGTTTTTAAAAACATGAAATGTGCATGTGCCTAGAAGTATATTCACAAGGCTAAATAAATAAATAAATATTTAAAAAATAGGGGCACCTGGGTGGCTCAGTCATTAAGCATCTGCCTTCAGCTCAAGTCATGATCCTAGCATCCTGGGATTGAATCCCATTGCAGGCTCCCTGCTCAGTGGGAGCCTGCTTCTCCCTCTTCGGGTCCGTTGTACTTATGTTCCCTTTCTCTCTATCTCTCTCTGTCATAAATAAATAAAATATTTTTTTAAAAAATTTTTAAATAAAGAGAATAATACATTTAAAGAAAAAACCCTAATTATTGGTTTAAAAGCTGATGTTACTGTAACTTCAATTTATAACTCCAAATTTTGTTTTTGACATGATTTAAGAGACTAGAGAATTTAAAAGAATTATTAGTTGGGGCACCTGGGTGGCTCAGTTGGTTAAGCGACTGCCTTCGGCTCAGGTCATGATCCCAGAGACCCGGGATCGAGTCCCACATCCGGCTTCCTGCTCGGCGGGAGGCCTGCTTCTCTCACTCTCACTCCCCTTGCTTGTGTTCCCTCTATGGCTGTGTTTCTCTCTGTCAAATAAATAAAATCTTTAAAAAAAATAAAAATTAAAATAAAAAAATAAAATAAAAGAATTATTAGTTTATGTTTTGGGGCACACCATGTATAAAGATATAATTTTGTGGCATCAACAACCATAAGGGATGGGGATATAACTGAAAAGGAACAGAGTTTTTGTATCTTATTAAACTGTTATAAGTTCAAATTCAAGTGTTATAACTTTAGGATGTTAAATTCAATCCCATGGTAACCACAAAGAAAATAGCTACAGAATATAAACAAAAGGAAAAGAGAAGGGAATTTAAACATTTTACTACAAAAAAAAATAGTCAACTAAACACAAGAGAAGACAGTAATGCAGGCAACAAGAGACAAAAAAAGCTATCAGGCATAGAGGAAACAAATAGCAAAATGACCAAACTAAATCCCTCCTTACTGGTAATTACTTTACATGTAAATGGGTTAAATTCTCCAATTGAAAGACAGACTGGCAGAATGGATAAAAACACTTGATACAACTAAGATGCTATCTACCAAAGACTCACTTTAGATTCCAAGACACAAGTCCATTGAAAGTGAAAGACAGAAAAAGGTATTCCACACAAACAGTAGCCAAAGGGGAGTAGAAATAGCTCTCTTGGGACGCCTGGGTGGCTCAGTTGGTTAAGCCACTGCCTTCGGCTCAGGTCATGATCCCGGAGACCCAGGATCGAGTCCCATATCGGGCTCCCTGCTCGGCAGGAAGCCTGCTTCTCCCTCTCTCACTCCCCCTGCTTGTGTTCCCTCTCTGGCTGTGTTTCTCTCTGTCAAATAAATAAAAAAAAAATCTTTAAAAAAAAATTAAAAAAAGAAAAAAAAGAAATAGCTCTCTTAATGGCAGACAAAATAGACTTTAAAGCAAAAATATTTACAGATTACTAGGGGTATTAGCAGGAGGTAAGGATGTAAGAAAAAGCAAGCTAGTAACTACAGAGGTTAGGTATTCTTAAGTGACAGGTTAGGTAGTCTTTCTGTAGTGTGTAGTCACCAAGGCTATCCAGCAAGGAGAACTGCTAATCCCAGATCTGAGTGATGAGAACTGAAACAGGAAGAGTATGGAGGAAGTAAGGAGGTATTTCAGTTTATACTCAGAGAACAATAAATATTTTCCCATAAATGACTTGACTTCAAATATCCCTTATAGAGCTTGCCTCTGAAGATAAATCTTAAAGAATCAGACATAATTTTTGAAACTATAAAATGAAAGGGCTCAAGTTTGCCTAAGCTCCAGCTCCTATGGCCCAAAGAATAAAAGAATAACTTTATAGAGTTTTGACCCAGTTGCTTTTGATCTAAGTGGTTTTTAAGAAAGCCAGCAGAGGGTACCTGGGTGTCTCTGTGGGTTAAAGCCTCTGCCTTCAGCTCAGGTCATGATATCAGGGTCCTGGGATCCAGGCCCACATCGGGCTCTCTGCTCAGCGGGGAGCCTGCTTCCTCCTCTCTCTCTGCCTACTTGTGATCTCGATCTCTGTCAAATAAATAAATAAAAAAAAGAAAGCCAGCAGAAGTTGGCTATATAATAATGTAATAATAATTACTATTATTATAGTAACCATTTAGTGAGCACTTGATGTGAGCCGGGTACCCTAAGTCTCTTATCATCTAATACTCACAACGACCCCGTAATGATTATATGTTCAGTTATTATCCTCTTTTCATAGATTTAAAAAAAAAAAACAGAGTCTAAGAGAGGTCACAGAATCATATGCAGCATTACTTAAAGTCCTGTGCTTCCTGTTTCAAAATCATGTTCTTAGCCACCACACTTCACATACATAAGCAGTTGCAGTAGGCAGAGAGCACAGCACTGCCCACCATCTCCCAGGATGATGGGCTGACAAGAAAGGAACTGCTTGACTTTTTGTATCTCAATTTGTTCAGCAATAAATGGAAATAAAAACTGCCTCTTTATTGAGCAGAGTGATGGGAGATAAGACCAGTTTTTGCTCTTGATTGGATTTCAAAGGAGGCAGCTCAGCCAGGGTGGAAATGGGAGGCTGGTTAAGAGAGTGTAGTTCTGTTGGCAACCCAGCTGTAACTGCCTCACCCAGACAGTGGGCATAATCACAACAGTATCAACTCCCTAGGCTGTTTCTGAAGATCTAATGTATTACCAGATGTCATAGATTTAGAATGGTGCTTGATAGGGGCGCCTGGGCGGCTCCAGCGGTCATGCATCTGCCTTCAACTCTGGTCCTGATCTCTGAGTCCTGGGATGGAGTCCTGCACTGGGTTCCCTGCTCAGCAGGGAGCCTGCTTCTCCTTCTCCCCCTAACCCCCTGCCCTGCTTGTGGTCTCTCTCTTGCTCTCAAACAAATAAATAAAATCTTAAAAAAAAAAAAAAAAAAGAAAAAGAAAAGAAAGAACAGCGCTTGACAAATAGTACTCATTACCTAAACACCAGCTGCTATTGGTATTAAAGATAGAAACTAGGCCACCAGGGATCACTGTGGCCATACATATATGTAACCTCCAAGCAGAGACAGGAGAGAAGCCCATACTCACCTTGGCCTCCTCTCGGTTGGCATTTAGTTTGGAGGATTAGCTAGCTATAATCTTGGCCAACGGAAAGGAGAACTCAGAGATATGATATGAATGGAGAAAGAAAGTGTCAGGAAATGATAATTGTTCCTATTTTTTATCACTTCTCTGGTCAAACTCTATATGAAGAGTATACCACTTGGTCTTGTCTAATCCTCCCAGCCCTCTGGGGTAAGTATTCTTTTTTTATTTTATCTTAACATTTTTATTTATTTATTTTTCAGAGAGAGAGAGACAACATAAGCGGGGGGAAGCGGCAGAGGGAGAGGGAAAATCAGGCTCTCCGCTGAGCAAGGAGCCCAATGTGGGACTCGATCCCAGGTCCCTGGGATCATGACCTGAGCCAAAGGCAGACACTTAACTGACTAAGGCACCCAGGCATTCCTGGGCTAAGTATTCTTACCTGTGTCCCTTGTCAGAGCTTCCACTCCCACCTCTGTAAAAAGACAATAAAAACTGACGGGGGTTTGTGTTTGAGCAATATGCCCCCCGAGCCTGTACTTCTAACCCCTATACTCATGCTTCTTGAGGATCTACTCCCAAGAACCAAATGTCAATGTGAGCTGTCAACAAGGCTGTGGTGCTGGGGCGGGGGGGGGGGGGGGGGGGGGGGG
>PITA01021889.1:0-31647 GCA_004023965.1 Spilogale gracilis | reverse complement strand
AGGAGGAGGAGGAGGAGGAGGAGGAGGAGGAGAAGAAGGAGAAGAAGAAGAAGAAGAAGAAGAAGAAGAAGAAGAAGAAGAAGAAGAAGAAGAAGAAGAAGAGGAAGAAGAAAAAAAACAAAAAAAACCCAAAAAAAACCTTGGTTATCACCCTTAAATTCCCTACTTGCTGAAAGCAATTTCTAGAGCAAACATACACATGTGTAGCATTCTCTAATAAAGTCATGGCTTCTGTGATTTTTCTAAATTTCTAAGCTTCTTTTCAAGCATTAGAAAAATGTTATATGTGATTTTTCTTTCTTTCCTTTTTTTTTTTTTAACTAATTGGGGTGACCATTTTTAGACAAGGTTGGAAGGTACAGGCAGTGTCAAAGTTAATTTCTCATTCTCTTTTTAAAATCCACCTTAGCTTTGTTTCACAAATCATTGTATTTGCCATATTGTTATGTGAATTGCTATTTTTAATATTTATTATACAGGACTTTATAAACATATTGTTAGTTTTTACAAAAAGGTATGATTCTGTCATAGATAAAGTAATAGCCTTCAGAGAGTTTTCTGTTGCATGAATTTCTGCATGTGATTTCAAAGGTTACCATATACATGCTTTTAGGATCCATGTGGGAAAACCTTTTCTCTACAGGTTACAAAGTTGGAATATCCTTTAGAATATTTTGATGTTTTGACTCAGATATTGAGCCATTGACTCCTCAGAAGACCTGATTATAAACACTGCCCTTTCCTTTCTCTGGAGCTAATTTTCTTACCCTTCTTTACTACACTTTCAGTAAAACCTATGAATGAAGGCTGCATACAGAAAGAGGCAAGCTCCATAGCCAGTAATGGCATCCTTACTTGCAAACAAAAACTCTTAAGATATTCCTCCTACCAACCCCCTTTCCCTAAACAAACAAACAAACAACAACAACAAAAACACACAACAAAAACAAAAGAAAAAATTCACACAGAAAACATGATGGTGTTTAGAGGAACAGGTCCACCATTGCCCATCCCAACTGTCATGAACACTAATGGATACACATAGGAGGTCAAATGCTGGGAAAGTTTTCTGTGAAAACTTTAATCACCTCCCAAACTGCTAGGCAAAGTGAAGGAGAGGTAGCATTTATACTCACATATTGTCTGTGAAACAGATAATCAAAGAGATAAGAAAGAAAGAGAAAGAGAAAGAGAGAATAAGTCTAAGCAGTAACTGAGACATAACCTGGTGGTTGAGTGACAGTAAGTGGCTGTTAACATATATTAGAACCTGGTGCCCTGCAATTTTTTTCTGGTTACCTCCCTTAATTCCCAAAACTATTCCATGAAATAGTTATTGTACAGAGAAATTATATCTGCTAAGGCTTTCCCACATAACCACCCCCAACCTGTCACCACTTTCCTTTGTGACAGCTCTGAATCCCATACTAACCCCCTCAAAGCACTTTTCACACATGTGCAACAGGAGGAATAACGTTGTGGTTAAGAAAATGAGTATTGTGAATGTTCATTGCAGCAATGGCCACAATTGTTAAACTGTGGAAAGAGCCAAGGTGCCCTTCAACAGATGAATGGATAAAGAAGATATGTACATATATATGATGGAATATTACGCCTCCATCAAAAAGGATGAATACACAACTTTTGCAGCAACATGGACCGGATTGGAAGAGATTATGCTAAGTAAAATAAGCCAAGTAGAGAAAGTCAAGTATCATTTGGTTTCACTTACTAGTGGTGCATAAAGAGTAATATGGAGGAGAGTAGGAGAAGGAAAGGAAATGGGAAGTAGGGTAAATCGAAATGGGAAACAAAACATAAGAGACTTTGGACTCAAAAACAAACTGAGGGTCTTGGAGGGGAGGAGGTGGGGGGATGGGTGAGCCTGGTGGTGGGTACTGAGGGCATGTATTGCATGGAGCACTGGGTGTGGGGCATAAATAATAAATCTTGGAACACTGAAAATAAATAAATTAATTAATTTTAAAAAAAAAGAAAATGGGTGTTGTGGCTAGAGAGACATAGATTCAAACTCAGGTCTGTCACTTTTTTTTTTTTTAAGATTTTATTTATTTGACAGAGAGAAACACAGCCAGAGAAGGAACACAAGCAGGGGGAGTGAGAGAGGGAGAAGCAGGCTTCCCGCTGAGCAGAGAGACGGATGTGGGACTCGATCCCCGGTCTCCGGGATCATGACCTGAGCTGAAGGCAGTGGCTTAACCAACTGAGCCACCCAGGCACCCCAGGTCTGTCACTTTTAAGTCAGGTGGTTTGGACACTCTCTAAACCTTAGCTTCCCCACAGAAACAATAGGGGAAGGGATAACATATCACAGGATAACTGACATGATTAAATGAATTAATGTTTGCAGAGTATTTAACTCCATACCTGGTCCATAACAAGGAAAGAGTTTAGCATTATCTTTTAAGGGGAGGGGTAGCTTCTGGTTTTCTTCATCTTCCTACAACGTGTCTATGCAGAGGTCCAGGGTAATGGTTTGTTATTTATTTTATTTTATTTTATTTTAAATCCAATTAATATATAGTTTATTATTAGTTTCAGAGGTAGAGTTCAGTGATTCATCAACTGCATGTAACAGCTCATTACATCATGTGCCTTCCTTAATGTCCATCACCCAGCTACCCCAAGCCCCCACACCCCTCCCCTCCAGCAAACCTCAGTTTGTTTCCTAGAGTTAAAAGTCTCTTTTGGTTTGTCTCCCTCTCTAATTTCATCTAAGGGACTTAAATGCTTGTTGAAGGAATGATGAATGAAGAAATGAATGGATGGATGGATGAATAATTTTCTGAATATCAGGACAGCATTCTTTTTACTAAAGTTCAAATTGCAGGGGCACCTGGGTGACTGTCGGTTCAGTACCCGACTCTTGATTTAGGCTCAGGTCATGATTACAGAGTCATGAGATTGAACCCCACATCAGACTCCCCACTCAGTAGGCAGTTTGCTTGTCCCTCTCTGTCTTGTCCCCCTGCTTTCTCTCTCTTTCTCTCTAAAATAAATAAATAAAATATTTAAAAAATGAATAAAGCTCCAATTGTCTTATTTTCCTCTTGCTGGAGTGGATTAAGTTTCTGTGACTTCTCTCAGTTATTGAGCACTAGCACAGTGCAAGTTTTTCACATTACTTATCTCTTTTAATTCCCTAAACAATTTCGTGAAATGGTTACTACACAGAAAAATTGGACCAGACTGTATCCAATGGCCTGCATATTTATAACATAGGCATAAGTGTTCTTATCTACTTAGGCAAAAACAATAAAAATAATTGTTTCCTTACCATTACCTCTCCATGTAATATCCAAAAATGAGTTTCTCCAATGTCTCCTTTAAGAAATGAGATGTGAGATAAAGAGTGAGCTGGATAACCTCCTGTTGTTAGTTCTATGCCTTTAAAAATATTCCCTGAGCATCAGTTTCCTTATTCATAAAACTGGGACACAATGGTAATCGTATGTGTAGGGCGCTGGATGGCTCAGTTAGTTAAGTGACTGCCTTTGGCTCAGGTCATGATCTTAGGGTCCTGGGATTGAGCCCCACATTGGGCTCCCTGCTCAGTGGGAGGCCTGCTTCTCCCCCTCTCTGCCACTCCCCCAGATTGTGCTTGCTCTCTCTTTCTCTCTCTCTTCCCTGTTAAATAAATAAATTAAATATTTTTTTAAAAAGTAAATGAGATAATGTGTAGAAAAAGGTATATCATGTAAGGATAAGTGAATAGATTTTTCTTTGACCATCCCCTTACAGTGTCTTCTTGAAAATACTCAGGTATAGTAGGACCAACCTTTTGATTTTCTGATGCAAGGTTAGGACTTCCAACCCTTCAAATGATATATGCAAGCCTCCAGAATTACTTCAGAATTAGCTTTGCCTCTCAAGAGAAATAGGAGACAATAAGGTGCATCTATTTATCTCTCAAGAAGATAGATTGTCATTGTCCTTTATTCTACTTTACTGTATAAATATATGTGAGATTCTGTACAGACCTTATAGTCACTTTAATGTTACCATACACCCCTACACTATCATGAATTGTGTTTTCTCTCTTTCTTCTTTACAGGTACAGAGGTACAGAGGGGTCTTTTTGGGGGACAGGGTCGTTTTTATTTCTCCAACAATTTTAAATTGTAAAGTACCAAATATTCTTAATTGTTGAAGTTGTTCTTGTAATTACCATACATATCATCACTTCTCAACTATGGTGATGGAAAAATTATGCCATTATCCAGATTAAAAAGATGATAAAATATTTCTGACCCTAGTTCATTGGGTAGATTCTACCAAAAGTGGTTTTCTCAGAAGTTCATCTGAATATATTCTTTTTTCCTTTGTATTAAACTTATTTTTAAGCCAAGAGCAGAATGCAATGATAAAAATTATTAAATTTAATACTGTTGGACCCTAGTAATGAAAAATAATCTTTTTTTGGGTCATACTAAATTGCTGAACTTCAAAATGAAAACACATACCAAGTTTTTACATACTCTAATTGCTATGTACAATTATTAAAGAGGAAACAAAATAGAGTAGTAAAATAATTGCAAAAGATGCTATGAAATTATGTGCACTAACATGACCTTCCAAAATAAAATATATCATGGGGTGGCTCAGTCAGTTAAGGGTCTAACTCTTGCTTTAGGCTCAGGTCATGATCTCAGTGTCATGAGATCAAGCCCTGTATCAGGCTTCACTGTACTGGGTGTAGAGCATGCTTAAGATTCTCTCTCCCCTTCTTCCTCTACCCCCAACCCAGCTCGCTCTCTCTCTCTCTCTCTCTCTCTCTCTCTCTCTCTTTCTCTCAAACAAATTATGGTAAGTTAACTCTAATAATTAAATGCAGTATTTGTTTTTTAAGGCTTAAAGATCAAGTAGGATGCCCAAAATCAAATTCATTGCTGTCTCCCCATTACTGTCAGTTCTCTCCTCACATCTCACAAATCCCCTCTTCCTATTGACTTTCCTTATGTCTAGTAAGGCACCCATGGGTTTCCATGTTTGAAAGTTCTTTAACACTATCCAGTTATAGGCCAAGTCCATCCCATGTGCTTGTTTTACCACACTTTTTACCACAAAATACTTTGATTTTCTATCTCTCAGTCATTCCCACCAGACCAACTATTTTTATGAATGCCTGAACATATGCACTTTGCTTTATAATTTTTAGCATCCCTCTTGGCAAGGGCCAAATAAAACCTTGGTTGAATAAATTAACACATGGAATTCCTTATATGGTCATGATTGCTTTCTCATCTATTCCCCACCTTTAATTCTCAGTTTTTTTGTTAGGTTAGGTTCTCAGTCCTAATAGCCTCCTCTTAACACTTGCCCATACCATCTATTTATCCTCTTCACATTTGTAGGATACATTTTCACAAAGCCCTGCTCCTGTTTCTCACTCCTGGCTCAGAAATGCCCACTGACCCCCATCAGCCTTCAAAAGTGCCTCTCACCGAAAGTACATTGTCCCAACTAACATTCTGGTCTTCCTACATATAACCCAATTTCAACAACTGTTCCAACCATCTTCCCATACACATGCTACACATTTGCTTACATGTAATCCTAAGAAGACAGATAAATTTAGCATCTTACATATTTGTCCTGAAATATATAAAGTCAAACTTAAAGAATATAAGGAGGTATTAACATGAGCCTAAGTCCCAAAATCTATAAATGAGAGGAGGAATCCTTGCTATATTACATTCTCTAAAGTGGTCTCTCTAACCCAACAATGTCAAAGAACTGAATCTTATATAGTCAAAACTGAATCTTCATTTGTTTTTTAAAAGCAAAAAGCATTCATATTACAGTATTATCTTTTGTGCTAAATATTTTTATCTTTAATATGTAGTCTAATATATATGTCAACCATCAACCAATCTGGGTAGCTTTAGAAGCAACCCCTAGTACACATGATAACTGACTATTATAAAATCATGCATTGGGCGCCTGGTGGCCCAGTGGGTTAAAGCCTCTGCCTTGGGCTTGAGTCATGATCCCAGGGATCAAGGCCTGGGTCTGGCTCTCTGCTCAGGAGGGAGCCTGCTTCCTCCTCTCTCTGCCTGCCTCTCTGCCTCCTTGTGATCTGTCTCTCTCTGTCAATAAATAAATAAATAAATAAATCTTTTTAAAAAATCATGCATTAATGCCTCCCTTGTGTGAGTGTGTTGAGTTTTCCCTAGCAGAAGCTTCCATTGTGATCTTCCTGTACCACTGCTTCCTCCTTATCTTTTATGTACTCTGGTTTCCCTTGTAAAAGCTCAGACCATTTCCAGATCACTTACTAACCTCAAGACCTTGGCATCCCAAAGAGTTTTATTCTTAAACTGACTTCTGGAATTTCCGAAAGACATTCCAAACCTCTTAGGCCAGGTCAAAAATAGAACAGCTTGCCCCTTCAAAGGTTCCTGAAGCAATGCCTTTCAAGGGATAATTAGGCTTTGGAGTCTGACCTCTTACTCACCAAGCAAGACCCTGACATAGTGGGAGCACAAACCAAACTGCCTTGGGGAGCTAATAAATTCCCACAAGTCTTCAGCTCACAGCATTTGGCTCCAGTTCAGTCTTTACTGTTTTACAAAAGAAATGAGCCCAGAAGTCAGGAAATGGAAAAGTCTTAGTAATATGATACGATTAAAAAAAAAAAAACAACTGGTTAGGACCACCTCTTGAAAAACTTTGGTTGAGGTAGTGAATGGGCCAAATCCCTGCCTTAGCTTTCAATTCTTATTCAGTTATCTATGTATATACTTTATTCTGTGATCTCAATCAGTGCTGTTCATTTTCACCTAGCCATCCTTCTCCTTCCCCAGTTCTGTTGTGTTAATTTTGAGCCTAGCATCATACAGTAAATTCAAGTTTCTCTACTTTTAGAATAGGGTCATTGGCTTCCTCATTTTTGCCCAAAGTTGATAAATGAAGAGAAATAAGTTACTCCAGTTTGTTTTCAGAGAGAGAGGGGGAAGACTAAAGAGCAATAGCAGATTTGCCTCTTTCTCTTTGTGATTTCTAAGGGTTCTACCCTAAACTACTGATAGAAAAGGGGTTGTAATAATTTGCAATCATTTACTGAGAGGGGCTCCCTGACTTCCTGCTTTGTCTTCATTTTCTTAAGAGCATCATGCTTCTGCATAGTTAGAGCTTGAATGACATTCAGCCAATTGTGACCCTTACGGTTTGGTTTTGTGCATATTTCCTGACAAACATATAAAGAGAATAATGTTATGTAGCCATTCATTACAACCATTCCTTCAGGTCTAAGACCTATGGTTTCTTCTAGCATTAAGTTTCAAAGGAAAGGAGTCTATGTATAATCTGCATTCTCCTTTAATAGCAACACCCAAATCTCTTTCATTTTGGTAAATTAAAGCAGTACACTTCAAATAACAAATATTTTCTATATGTTGGCTATATTTAGCATAGACTGCAATGCCCATTGTAGTGTAGTAGTACATTAGTAGGAACTAAAACCCAGTTTTTAAATACACACTGTAAATATATGGTCATGATCAAAGCAATTGAATAAAACATGATGAATGCAGCACGATACGATTTTCACCAGGAATACTTTATACACACACACACACACACACACCCCCCCCACACACACACGTGCGCACACCCACACACACACACACACTTTCAGGGTAATACTCACTGATCCTCAAAATTACAGTTTACACGTTGGTAATATAGTACATAAAATCTACATATTCTTGAAATATTCTTTCTATTTTTGGAGGTGGATTAAAGTGTACTCTGAAGTAATTAAGTTTTTCAGTGAGTAGATAGCTCTATAATAAATATCAATATCAAACATTTCAAACCCATAACAAGGTTTCCCAGTTCTTAAGCTAAAATCCATGCACTACTTAGTAATTATAGAAAGAATTATGCCTATATAAACCAAGAGGGGAAACAAAATAAACCCACGTAGCCTCCCAGATTAAAATCCATTTTACACAAGCAACAGAAAATCCTGAAAGATTTACATATTGAGCATACTGTATGCTGACAAGTTGAAGCAACAACACCAAAGAGAAGACCTAAATAAATTAATCTTCCCCAAAGAATACCTTTTTTAAAAATCATATCCTACCTACCTTAAAAGAACTACTCCACTTGTATGCTTCTAAAAGGATTTTCAAAAACTGTATACATAATTGAAAACAAACATTTGTAATCCTAAAATGAAATCTTACTACTTTTGGTGTTAAAGAAACACACGTGCTTAAAAATAATACATTTTTTCATGAGTTTTTTTCTGTTCTTTCTCGCTATGGAATTTTCGATTTAAGTGCACAAAAATCTAGGTTGAATAAGCTGAACACCAAAAACATAAAATACATTTTTTTTGCTCTAATTTTGACATGATCCCAGGATTTTAGATGGATGTTTCAAAAGTACCTAACATTTTTTCCTCAAGTTTTGGATGTGGTCAACCCTTTAAATACCACCTAAACTAGGAAAACATTGGCAGTCTTTATCAGAGTCTCTTGCTGTCATTCCACTGCTACATGGGACAGTCTTCAACAAGACTTAGACAAACCTCATTCATCGATATTCTACTCTGGAGGAGCTGACACTTACTGTGAATTCTGCTCTTCAACTTAAATACCAGTGTCTGTGGCAGCCAATTCTATCATTGCAGAGACAGCATCCCTCAGGCGAGGTCCAACCTTTCTCTCCAAGTGCACCCAGGGATTAGTCTGACTTCCCCTAAATTCTCTCCTCTGCACAGTAAGAGCTAATCTTTCCTGTATGAAGCAGGAGATGGTGTTGCTATGACAACAGAGCACATTCTAGCAGTGGGACTACGGAGATGAGCCTTCAAAGACTCAGGGAAACGTGTACTCAGTTTTCCTCCAGGGCTATGGGCTCCTTCCTTTAGGATTTAATCCCCCAACAAGTTTACTGATAGACTGAGTTGTTGATTATCAATGAATTTTGCTACAGGGAGATCACTGATTAAGAATATGGCTGGAAGAACACAGAGTTATTTAATAAAAGTGCCATTCTCAGTTATATTAAATTTCCAGTTGTAACTGCTTTGTATAGCTGTTTTAAAACACTAGCCTCACTTAAATTTAAAGCATTCTGCTTACTGTTAAGTTTTTTGAAAACGATATTGATGCGTTGAAAAGGGCATTATCAAGGGGAAAGCTTTATCTTTTTTTGTTTGTTTGTATATTATCACCAATGTATCAACTTGAGGGTTAGATACACACACACACACACACACACACACACACACACACACCACACAGATCCATTTTCTCTCTCCAGCATCAACGTCTGGAGCCTTGAGGTTTCAGGGTGGGGGATGGGATATGCTAACAAAAGCAAATCCCTGCAGCCACATTTTGCATACATATATTAGCTGGAGAATAATCACAATAAGCGTTAATCACTTAGAAAAATAATCACCAGTAGATTTGAAGTGCCTTTGCAACCACAGAAGAGAGCTAGTATCGGGTCATATTGTATATGGGGCAGATTTCACATATTATTTTCAAACACAGCAGTTATATTTTTTGGAAAATAATTAACGTGCACATTATTACATATTTTTAAAAGTTGATCATGCATTTTAATAGTCCTAACTTATGCCATTTGGGATATTCATTTTTCTTTAGAAGGCATTCCTGTGAATCCAAACACATCCATCTTGTCCATTAGAAGGGAAAGACACAGAGCTGGGAAAGGGAAAACTTTCCCAGCTCTGTGTCTTTCCCTTCTCAGCAGCAGATGAGATGTTCAGTTTCTTACCCCACCATCATTGAGGCTTTTACCCATGGGCTCATCCAAACTGTCCTCTTTGCTCCTCTTGATTTCCCCAGTACCTCTCCCATTTCTCAATCCTTTCCCTCAGGAACAGCTCTTACCACACCACCCTTCCCTCATAGGAGGCCGCCATTGCTCTCCTTTGTGGCTAAAGCAGTATCATCCTTATCTCCAATAGTGGAGAGAGAACAGGACTTCATGGGTGTTGCTGTCGCTCTGAGGTAAGAGGGTCTATAGGTTAGAGGGATTCAGTGTCCTACTGGACTTCTAGGAGAATCATCAGCCTTTCTTTAGGTACTTCTTGCTTCTCACTCAAATGTGTGTGAAAAGCTTTAAGATATCAACTAGAACATTAAGATCTCAAATAATACATACATTTACACTGAGTAACTCACATAAAATGAGCAGAGCATCTTAAAACTCATTTTGATTTGTGTTTTATTTTTATTTCTATCATAGTAAAAACTCGCTGTTAAATTGGCTTAATGTGTGCCTTGGTCTGTACCTGCAGACACATGCATGATTACATCATGGGTAGACACAGAATGTTTTCACCTCATGATCCTGTTCCCAGACCATGTTCTGAAGATACATTCTCATAATTCAAAACGTTATGGCACCTGTTTTCATTATGTTCATTATTATCTAATTAGTAAAAGGCTTTTTTTTCTCCCCCCATTTTCTCTTTCATCTTCAGGGAAACTGGATAAATGCCAAAACATGTAAACAACATATGGTTTCCTTTCAAAATCAACCAACCAGAATTACTCATTTTCAAAGAATCTCTTAGCTAAAAAAATATGTTGAAGAAATAATTTCCTGCTCTAATAGCTAATGTTTACCATCTGCTATTCCTTTGGACTAACTACCTGGAGATCAATTATATTATATATTTTCTACTTCCCCTCCCCTCTAAAAACTGATAAAAATAAAAAGCATTTAAGTAGGTCATGCTAGAGTGCCACAACTTAAATTTGAATTTTGCAAGAAAGTTATAACCAACTATAATAATATGAATGCCAGAAATCATTCCTGTTAGAAATTTATGAGCTTTTTGATTGTCTCCTATGTATTACGTTTGAGCTTCTATTTTTCAACATAATAATCAGTATGTCCATTAAACCACAATAATGTTTGTCTTAAGGAAACAGAGATGGGGAGAGTAGAGGAAAAAGCATTTTCTCAAAGCCAGCTTTGAAGATGAACCCCAAAGCAATTCTGAGGAAAGAGATGGAGATACTGGACTGGCAAGGGGAGCAAAGTGTGGGTCAAGAATCATTTTTTCTAAGAGGATTCCTTTGGTAGAAAGACTTAGGTATGGTTGCCAGACTTTAACTGGACACTGAGCACAGATTCTAATGACAAACTGCATGGCTAGTCTGTCTGTGCCTCAGTTTATCACTTTCAAAATGGGGAAAATAATAGTACTTCTATCATGGAATTCTCATAAGAATTCAATGAATAAATATATATAAAGTTCTCCTAACAGTGTCTAGCATACATAAAATATGATATAAGTATTAGGTATTAATTAGGTTTCTGAAGACAGGGGCATTCATTTTGTTCCTCCTATTCCTAACACAATATCTGCTATAGGATATGTATTCAGTAAATGTGCAGAAATTATCATCTATATGATTTCAATATCTTATAAAGCAAAGTGAATCTATCATATCACTTAGGGATTCAAAAGTAAAACAGAAGACAAATAAGAAATCTATATATATAATTATTACAGGTTTATAAATTGCATTAAGTAAATAAATGCATATTCAAGGAATGGAGTAGGTTTTCGATATGTAACCCTCTTGCATACTAATTCTTAGAACTATTTACTGAACAATACCTACAGATTACAGTAAGGAGAATTATCTGAACACAAGGACATAATCCCTTTAGTTTTATAAGAGAATGAGTTATCACTTATTACAAAGGTATTCAACACCTTGCTTTGGTAAATATTATGCTAGATGCCAGGGTACTAAGACTTAGATCACGGTCTCTGTTCTCAGTGAGTTCACAATTCAACACATACTCAATGTCCCAGGCACTGTTCTAGGTGCTGGAGATAAAGCAGTAAACCAAACAGAGAGAGATGTCTTCTCTCAAGAAAGTTACTCATCCTGTGTGTGGTGTGTTAGGGGTAGAAAATGTGAGTATAAAAATAGATTATAATTGCTTGAGAGGAAAATGATACAAGCTTGGGGAATAGGAAGGTTGGTAGAAACACGGTAGAAATGTTAATGTTAAACAAAGAGATATAATGTAAATTGGTAACAGCCATAAGAGAGCAACAAAGGGTCATGGGCAGGTAGAAGAGGGACTGACTAACTCTTCCCTAAGTAATCTGAGAAGATTTCATAGAAGGAGCAAATTCCAACTATGAAATTTAAAAATAAATACAGAAAAGTGTATTCAATAGTATTTTTCACATCATCTGTTTGATTTTAATACGTACCACAACAAAGTGAATAAATAACATCCAACAATACTAAAATATGTCAAAAGAGAAATACACATCTATTAACTAATTACTATGGGTTTAAATGTTCAAAATTTTCATAGTCAATTAAAAATATGTTATTCTAGCAACTGAAATAATATATGGTTGATCTACAAAAGTAATTTCCTCTTACTTTGAAAAAAAGTAATTTTCTTCTTACTTATTTTCCTAAAGTAAAACAAGACTGAAGAAACATAATTATAGGGGTACCTGGGTGGCTCAGTCAATTAAGCATCTGCCTTCTGTGCAGGTCATGATCCCAGGGTTCTGGGACTGAACCCCACATTGGGCTCCCTTATTCAGCTGGGAGCCTGTTTCTCCCTCTCCTTCTGTCTGCAGCTCCCCTGCTTGTGCTCTCTCTCTCTGTGTCAAATAAGTAAATAAAATATTTAAATGTATATCTATATCTATTTATATTTAGAGAGAGAAACAGAAAGAGAGAGAAACAAATTCTGAAATATTCTGTCAGATAATTGACATCCTGCTCAGTCCAGAAATCTACAGATATGTACCCATATCCAGTTTTAAAATATTCATTAAATAATCATTTATTCAGTGCAGTGATACACCACATATTAGGAATGCAAAGGAAAGTGAGACAGCCGGCCTTCTACAAGTTTATGGTCCAGCAGTAGAGACAGACAAATATACAAGTCTTTACCACAACAAGACTTTAACTGGACTACTATAAAATCATGCACAGAATGCTAGGAGAGGATCCAGGAGAGAATTTTGTCCCGGTACAGGCCTATGAAATCATCAATGGAGCACACAGATGCAGCCAGAATGGAAGAGGTTTGAGCAGGCCAATGCTATCACTGAGAATGGCCAGAAAAGCTAAGTTTAAAAAATATATGCTTGAAATCCATTTGAAGACGTCGGACAGCTAGCAGGCAACAGGACGGAGGGCGCAAGATCCTGGAGAGGAGATCAGAGAACTAACTGTGAGCCAACACCATTCTCTATGCAGCTTTTATTACTCCAAGCAAATGCTGGTGCTCACACGCAGAGACAGACCAAGTATATGAGCATACGTTTTTAAAAAAAAATTTTTAAAGATTTTATTTATTTGACAGAGAGGGATCACAAGTAGGTAGAGAGGCAGGCAGAGAAAGAGGAGGAAGCAGGCTCCCTGCTGAGCAGAGAGCCCAGAAGCAGACCTCGATCCCAGGACCCTGAGATCATGACCTGAGCTGAAAGCAGAGGCTTTAACCCACTGAGCCACCCAGGCACCTATGAGCATATATTGTTAAGAGGCAGAGAAGAGAATAGAACTTTTGGAAATCTCATAATGCTGTAAAGAAAACAAAACGGATTTCACACCAAAAAAGGTGGCCAGATAGTGGGTAGTCAAGATTCCAGAGAAAGGGCAGCGGCGTGGAAGTGGGACCACAACTTGTGGTTTTGTTCTTGAGACTTTTGCCTATTTAGAAGTTGCACAGAGCGAAAGGCCAAGAAGATAAGCAGAAAACTGCTAGACAAACAAACAAACAAACAAACAAACAAGTAAACGCAGCAGTATTTGCTTTAGTTCTGCTCTGGACTGAAAGGCCAGGACCCACAGGAAGCAGGGTTTTTTGTAAACAATTGAGGCTATCCTTAGAACGTCTGGAAGGTTAGACCCTCCAGCTGAGGAAAAATAGATGGGGAAGGAAGCTTATTATAAGACTTGGCATCAAATCAGCTCAGTCATTGATTTGACTGAAATGATCTGTGCTTCTTATCTGACCGTAAGGAGATAAGGGAAACTTTCCCTGAGCCAGACAACATTCCCAAGACCATCCATTATTTTTCAGAGACTATAATAATATTAATTTTAAAAATTATAAGACCTACCAAGAAATAGGACTGAGAGGAAAAACTTTTTTAGAAAAACAGACAAGAGAGACAACCAGTTACTGTAGTAATCAGAAGTAAATTTTAAAATTACTGGGATTATTATATTAAGTGGAAAAAGAAGAGGGAATTTCACCAGAGCTGGAATTTACAAAAGAGAATCAAAAAGGAAATTCAAGAATTTTAAATATGAGAACATTAAAATTAGGCATTTAAATAGCCTTTATTGTTGATAATAGTTGGAGAGAAAAGCAGAGAGGATTAGTGAATTAGAATATAGATGAGTAGAAAATACTCAGGTGGAAACATCGAATTAAATGCATGAGATGTAGAGAAAGAATGTTCAGAACATACAGGAAATGGAAAAATGATTTTAACACTTTCAATGTGCTGGTAAATGTTTAAAAACCAGTTTTCAAAAATAGGTGAACATATATTATAAATTTCATGTATTGTATGTCTAACACACAATTTATAAATAATAACAATAACAATGAAATGTACAATATTCCTTGTTGTAAATTTCATAAAGCAAAATGATTCTTCCAGAATACTTGACTTCCCGTCAGCTTCAGGGTGAATTTCAAACTTTCATCATGGCAAAACAAGTTGTTATATGCAAACAATATGTCATGGAACACTACATCAAAAACTAATGATGTACTGTATGGTGACTGACATAACACAATTAAAAATAATAACAATAATAAATCTTAAAAAATTATTAGAAGTTATCTAGTATATTGACAACTGACATATATATATATGATATTTGATATAATTTAATCTTCATAGCAACTTTCTGAGATACAGTACTGTCCTCATTTTATGAATATCCCTGGGTCAAAGCTCTGTCTTCCTGGGGCATCTTGGTGGCTCAGTCATTAAGCATCTGCCTTCAGCTCAGGTCATGATCCTAGAGTCCCAGGATCAAGCCCCACATCTGCTCTGTAGGAAGCCTGCTTCTCCCTCTCTCACTCCCTGCTTGTGTTCCCTCTCTAGCTGTGTTTCTCTCTGTCAAATAAATAAAATCTTAAAAAAAAAATATCTGTCCTCCTCTTTTGCTGTCTTTCTCAGTATTTACCAAAAAGACTACATATAATCTATTCTCATACTGAATAACGGGACGTTCTCAGAACACATATCGCTCTCCTCTGATATCATGTCTTGTATAATGCCTCATGCTCTCTCTTGCTCACCTTCTCACACACTCTCTCCTTGGCTGTCATATCCTATTCCCCACCCACTGGCTAATTCATATGTTTCCTATAAGATCCAGCTCAGCATTCTCTTGTTCCCGGAAGCCTTGCTTGAGTGCCTCTAGATCGGCAGATGCCCTTGGTCAGTGTTTCCACAGTAACCTGTACATATCTTAAGTACTGTCTCCTGAAATTATTTGTCTCCAAAAATGACCCCAGATGGTCTGTGAATCCCACAGTTTCCCCCTTGTGAAAGGCTCTCCCTGAATCTGAGTTGGCCCAGGACTCACTTTAACCACTAGAATGCAGAGAAAAGAACCCTGTATGAATTCTGGGCTTAATACTTAGGAAGGTCTGTCAGCTTCTCCTTTTGCCCTTTATGGACCCTTGAGCCAAGAGAAAAGAAGTCTCATCACTGCTGGAAGAACCAGGTGGAGAAACCCTGTGCACAACTGAGAGGTGAAGACGCCCTGACACATGGTGAGAAGCGAAGTAGGGACAGCTGTCCAGGTGACCCAATGTCCTACCTGAAACAAGCCTCCCAGCCTCCCCCACCACGGCATCAACCATGGGAATGAGCCACCTCTGACGCTCTAGGCCAATCACGCCCTTGGACCACTGCATTCCTAGCCAACATCAGGAGATGCAGAAGCACAACCAGCTAAGCTGTCAACCCTGTAAATCATGAGATAATAAAATGTCTACTGTTTTAAACAGTTACACTCTGAGATGGTATTTTCATACAAAGACAGATAACCAGCATATCTTATCTTTCAAACTCTGGGAAGCTTGAGAGCAGAATCCACACTAGACCCACCCTTATACTCAAAACCACTAGAATAGTACTTTGTACAGAACGGTTCTAATAAATATTTACTAAATTGAATTAATAAATTCAAGTCTCCTCAATCTGAACGTGCAAAAACCTCCCAAACCACCCTGCTTTTAATTTTCAGTTCTGAACTGATTTTTATTGACATTGTTTTACAGAGTTGGGAATTTAAATTATTTCTGCAACAATTGTATTAACCCTACTTTGCTGTCTAACTTTTTCTTACTTTATTTTGCCTTTGAGTTTTCCTCTCATTCTGGTGTTTATTGTCTGTGTCCCCCATTCTGTGCCCTTCCTCCCATTAAAATATAAGTGCCAGGAGAACAAGGGAAGGTCTTTTTTTTTCTTCTGTATGATTTGCTGACTTATCCCAAGTACCTAGAATAATACCTAGTAACAACAGATGCAAAATATTTGCTGGTTGGTCTAATTCATTATTTTAGGAGGAAACTGGGCATACTCATGAGCCACACTATAGAGAAAACCAGGACATAGAGAAGGTATATAGTCAGTGGCTAAGGAAGAGGACTACATGACGCAGGACAAGAAATTTTACTTCTCTGTGTTTTAGCAATTAGTGCAGAAAGAAAATCTGGTAGAAATGAGATAAATGTGTATGAAACACCTTGACCTCTTCAGAATAAAGGTGCTACGTAGATGGAAAGACATTACATCCTGCCTTGCAGCATGACTATTCCAAGTTGCAAAAGTGTTTATTTCTGTCAAGCAGAGAAAGTCAATTATCATATGGCTTCACTTACTTGCAGAACATAAGGAATAACATGGAGGACATTAGGAGAAGGAAGGGGAAAATGAAAGGGGGGAAATCGGAGGGGAAGACAAACCATGAGAGACTGTGGATTCTAAGAAACAAACAGGGTTTTAGAGGGAAGAGGGGTGGGGGGATGGGGGAGCCATGTGGTGGGTATTAAGGAGGGGACGTATCACATGGAGGACTAGGTGTTGTACATAAACAATGAATCTTGGAACACTGCATCAAAAACTAATGATGACTAACATAACACAATTAAAAAAAGAAAAAAAAGTATTTCTCAGACATTCAGTACCTTTTCTTCAGAAAACAGAACTTCAAATTAATTTAAAGGAATACATAAGGCTGACATGCTTAAGTGGTCTGCGTTTCATACAGAAAGAAATCCTAAGCTGTGTTATAAAACAAAAATTTGTATATTATCATGCAGCAATTATAAGATACGAAAATTTCAGAGAGAATATAATTAAGAACTAGGAGTATTCACAGGTGTTTACCTTAGTCAGTAGCCCATAATAAATATTTGAAAGGCATTTGTGTTGAATTAGTTTTGAATAAACAAATATTACTCTTTCACACAACAATCTTAGTAATATTTATTATTAAGATAATAAATTATTTTAACGGTGCTCTTCAAGATATAGTGAATAAGAAAAATTCAATGAGGTGGTATCACTAACATTCTAATCCTACAGACATAGCTGTATGGAGAATAAAGTGCATATTAGTCTCTTATACTGTTTATTACACTGACTTTAAGCAGAGACAGCTCAAGAGCTCTTTGGAAAAATACCATATGCGCTAGGTGACCTTATGGGATGGTGACCAGGACATTAAAATGTTTCCACAAGAAGGTCGACCAGTGGTCTGACTAAACATATTCTTTTAAGGCACATGTTCTTGGTCTGGAGTCACACTATTGTGTTGGTTGAGGGAGGATAAATTTTTTTTCATCAGCTCTACATTAATGGGATAGTAACTCATAAGAACTATGCATAAATGAAGGAAAAGAAAGGATAGTTTGTTTTAACATCAACAGGTTATTTTATTTACATATAATGTAATATTTTTAACCAGCAATATTATAAGTTCATTAGGTAAAGGGACCAGGTATTAAATAACTGCTGTATATTACAGTATTTAGAAAGAGTGAACAATTAGTAGAGGGTTAATATTGCTTATCATAGTTGCTACAACTCCTCTAGGTACATTATTAGAAATTAACTCTTGTGGGTTTTTTTTTTTTTTAAGATTTTATTTATTTGACAGAGAGAAACATAGCCAGAGAGGGAACACAAGCAGAGGGAGTGAGAGAGGGAGAAGCAGGTTTCCCGCCAAGCAGGGAGCCCCACGTGGGGCTCGATCCCGGGTCTCCGAGATCATGACCTGAGCCAAAGGTAGTCGCTTAACGAACTGAGCCACCCAGGTGCCACCTAACTCTTGTTTCAATTATCAAAGGAACCAATTTTGTGTTATTTAGAATGATATATACCAGAAAAGACATTAAGTCTATCAGAATAGGACAAAAGATAAAGCAGGGACATGGAAAATGTGAAGTAAGGAAAAAGGTCAAAAGAAGAAAGGAAGAACTAAAATAAGAAATAGCATTATCAAAGCCTAGAATGCTAATAAGTAACATAAAGATTCATTTGCAGTGACAAAAGAAGACAAACAACTGTAGAAGTCTCCTAAAAGAAAGATAATGAGAGATAATAGCTAAATACTTTAGAGAGGTATAAAAATATAGCACTGTGTGATGGACCTTAAGTTCCAGTTAAATACATGAGCCTCAAGTGAGGGGCAAGAAGGGACATTGCAGAACCACAAGCATGAATTCTTTCCTAAAGAAGCCTGGTAAACTTCTGCTAGAATATTATAGATTAATTAGAGATATAAACATTATCCTCTCTTCAGATATATGTAATATGTTGGAGTAGTAATACCTGTTATTTCCATTCCATTCCTCATTTGAGATACTCAAAATGTCTAAGAGATAAGTTTAATTAAGTTTGAGAATGTGTCAAAGGGAGATCTAATGTTTAAAAAAGGGTTATAATACATTCAAATATTCATGTTTATATATCCATGCAATATATACGCACAAATTTTTATATATCAAAATTAAAAGAGGCAGGTGGATGAAAAATATATCAACATAATAGCAGAGAAGTCATTTTGACTTGGTTAGCAGCAAGTAGAAAATAGTGCATAGTCATATGAAAAATTAGCTGTATCCAGAATGAAATGTTTGGACTATGTGAAGGGAACATAAATCACAAACCGAAAAGACTACCACTTTATAGAACTGATTAGTCGTCACAAAATTTGTCACGCAAAAACCGCTCATCATTCAATCAACTACATCATAAAATTACAAAGAGAAGTTACTTGTTGATGTTATATTGCCTTTTATATCAGTAATCAATCCCTACTCCTGAAGAGGTCATTCACCTTTGGTAATTTTTACCTTCTCCCTCATTCCTCAAACACTGTATTACTGGGTGAGACATAGGTAAAATATGAATAATTGAATCCAAATGAAATGAACAAAGAAAAGCCATAGCTGTATCTTGATTGGACCCAACAGAGATGATCGGACCTTAGGGAAATCAATCTGAAAAGACCACAAGCTTGACGTTAGCAACAGGGTGAAATCATCAGCCAAAGTTTCGGTGCAATGCCTCCCACACAGGGGTAAGCAATGAGCAAACAGTTTGCTTTCCCAAAATAAGTTAAATGGCATTTTCTATCTAAATCATCCTGTTACTCAGTGCCCTTAACTTTACCCATTAACTATCTTACATTTTTTTCTCCTACTGGCAGTCTACCTTACCCCCAAACCATATGTTTTATGATACCATATGTGGAACTACTTATATCAAGATTTGCAGTCTCTAATCGAAAATAGACACTGTGCTTTCGGGGTGCTTGGGTGGCTCAGCTGGTTAAATGTCTGCCTTTGGCTCAGGTCACGATCCCAGGGTTCTGGGATCAAGCCCCATGTTGGCTCTGAGTCAGGAGGGAACCTTCTCCCTCTCCCTCTGGTCACTCCCCCTGTTTGTTCTTGCTTTTCCTCCCTCTTTCTGTCAAATAAATAAATAAATAAAATCTTTTTAAAAAATTGGGCTTTAAAAGAAAAAAAAGATTGGCTATAAAAATAAAAAACTAAATGGAGACCTTTATTCTTACATGTTTAGTGTTATTGGGCACTAGAAAAGTCATCTCTTCAAGTCTGAGCTTTCATATCTTTTAAGTGAGTCATGACAAAACCAATCCTATAAACAAGGCAACAAAAATATAAACAAATATTATTGTTTCCAGACACTAGTACTGCTTTACTATTATGTGCTATAATTAATATACAAATATATCAATAGTATATGACTGAATGTTACACTAAAACTCAATTACTTTCTCTCAAGGTGAGACTGACTTGCTACTTAAAAGCAATACATGTAGCAATTCTACCAAAGAGCTCTTAACTATGATTAAGCTAATGTACAGAAAACAATAAATTCTATTTACATAGTTGGAAACTGCTATTTTCTTCTTCCTTGCCATATACTGACTAGTATGGCTGAATGGTTCTTGTGTTTATGAAGAATTAATTATTATGATATAAAGACCATCATATGAAGTACAACTTATTAGGTATAATCAGCAACATATTTACTCTTTTATTGGTGCAAGATGAGCATTAGTAAAGAATCAAATCAGTCCAAGAAAAGTAAAGCAGGGATCACTGGACTGAAAAGTCTCCTTTGCCAATTTCTCTTATTCATTGAAATTTTAATGAGGAAGGTCAAGGAATAAAGAGAAACGAAGGCTACAACATAGAATTGTCTTCAACACCTTACATAAATATTACTATGGTTATACTCATTGTCTTGTAGAGACAGCACACCAGCACATCTTTTTCCTCTTCCACTTATATTACAATGTCATAAAAAGCCTTATAACCTCCATTCAAAGTTCATCTGAAGTAGTGTCAGTGCAATAACAGAGTTTGACATCTAATCATTCATAAGGAAGAACTGTTTTTGAGGATCATATGCTAGAGTATATTTTATTCTGGTATATTAGCATGCATTCCAAATTACAAAATATCCATATTCTCAGATCATTATTATGAAAATTGGTCTTTGAATTATAAAATGTAAAATAGGTGTTATTATTAATAGATGTAATATAAATTCTTTACTTGTGAAATGTGAAATATAAGTCAATAGTATTATCAATCATGATATATCATATATAAATTTCTGTAGTTTGTCATTATGTATCATTGATTTCCCTAAAACTGAAAATGATTATTTAAGTCTCATAAATCTTCCAACCACATTCCAGATGGTTTACTCAAAGCATCCTACTATGATCATCCTAATGCATAAAAATTTCTAAAATTATAACTCTTATTCCCCATGACATTTTTAGTACATATGTAATTTATAAACATATTTTGTGCCAAAAAATTAAAATAAACAATATTTACTCATATATAGATAACACAATCTATGTAGAAAGTTATTTGGTTTTATTAAGCCAACTCAATAAAACAGGCAATTAACTTGAATAATAAGAGTTATTCAAATAAGGATATCACTACATTCTCAAGAAGAGAAAAGAGAACAATTTTATTAGTAATTAGCTCAGAAATCTAGTTTAGTGCAGTTGTAAGAAGTGTTAGAAGGGAGACCCGTGCTTGAAAGAGAACACACACACATAATTTAATTATTTTCTCAAATATCACCAAACGTCTATCTCTTAATTCCATTTGGCTGTGTATCTTTGGCACTTAGTATTTATTAATTTTATTTGAAAGTTAAATCATCAACTAAAAGCCAATCCCAGTTTATTAATCTTCATATAAACTGACTTCTATTACTCTTTCAGGTAAATGCATTTTCCCTACATCCCATTGAAGCTAAAATGATGTCACAATGCATTCTAAAATTCAGAGCTCAAATTTTAAATATCAAACATTCTAAAACTGAATACCCAATAGATTCATCAAAAAAATGAGTTTTCTCTTTTTTTAAAGACTGAAAAGCGAACAGTTATAATTAATAAATAAAGACTCAAATGCCTGACTTTTCTTATTTGTAATACTAACAAGGATTTCAACATGCAAATGAGTTTACCCCTTAAAAAAATGTTCTGTAACGGATTGGTATACCATTATACTATGAAATGCACTAAAATTATGATTCTTTAGTTTATAGTTTAATTAGAAGTTGCATACACATCTATGTTTCCTGGCTATTATGTACTACAATAACTATTTTATAACCTTAAATAATCTGCTAACTAAATAATCTGATGTTAACTAAATGTCAAAAGGGGTAATTTCTGACAGGAGGTATAAGAAAATACTAAGTACTTAATTTGTAGGAAGTTTTAGAACATTGGTTTCTTTGATTTAATTGAGGACTCTGCTTGAATGTTTGAGGAAATTTCCAAGCAATAAATTCATTTTTTTTTTGCCATTAAATGATATAGAACACTTTGAATCATCATAAGTATCTAAACAACTTTCAAAACACAGCTCTAAAGAGTTTGACTTGGGGATTATCAATCTCTAAAAATCGTAAATAATCTCTGAGGATGAACTGATTTCAAGTATATATTCCAACAAAAAAAACAGCAATTTGAAATTTGCTTGGGATATTTATACAGAGATTCAAAGTAATGTTTGTATAAATTTTTACAATAGTGGCCATGAATAATTAATCTAAAAAAGATGGTAAATTTGGGTTATACTTTTTAGTCACTGTAAAATTATAATGGTAGACTATCTCTTAGTTTCAGATGGTTCATTCACTCTTGAGAATTATCAAAATAGCTCTCAAGAGATTTTATCATTTCATTACATTAAAATACAAAGTTCTTCAGTTCCATTCTTTTTTTAAATGAAGTTCTATTTTAATTCCAGCAGAGTTGACATACAGTGTTGTATTAGTTTCAGGTGTACAATATGGTGATTCAACAATTCTATACATTACTCAGTGCTCATCATCATAAGTGTACTCAAATTTCCTTCACCTATTTTGTCCATCCCCCTTGCCCCACCTCTACTCTTTAATTCCCTCCTTAAACATGAGCAGCTACTCTTAATGTTCTGTAGTTTTCAATTACTTAAGAGTCTTTAAACCTGATTAAAATATGGTACATGAGCATAGGTATTGTTATGAATTTAAATAGTCTTAAATATGCTATAAAGGGAAAAGTATTTTGGAACTGTTATAAAAATATTAAATTATTTACATGGAATTTGAATATTCAACTTTACTTACCCTATAGTCTCCACAATATTTAAAAGAAGCATGTAGCTGTAGTATAGAGCTTGCATGTCAAATCTGTATTAAATTATTCCAAAACTGTCTACACTACACAAAATATTTTAATTCTTTATATTTGAAAAATGTTTTAATATTTACAAAGCAGTGTTTTAAAGATAGAGTACAAATATATGTTCCTTTGTCTAGTATAACATTTAACCTTTGTTCAAGGAATCTGTTTGCTTTTTCTATTTTAACTGTAAAAATAATCCCAAAACTCTAACATAATCAATATAACAATATATAAAAGGGGCCAGGTGTCACTGCAAAACAATAAAACCTCTTCACCTTTAGATTGTCATAATGTAAAAGACAAAGTGGCAATATGAACCAATAGGAACAAACAAAGGGACAAAAGCACAGCTGCTGATATATAGAAACATTATTGAAATAGCTTATGTCAGGAATTATTCTATGGATACAACATGAACAAAACAGGAAAAGAAAAAAAAAAACCTTTTGCCCCACATATATTCCAACTGGGGTGAGGAGAAAATAAAGTACTAAGGTCAGTTACAGAGGCAGTTGAAGAAAATAATTAGGGCAAAATAAGGTGGGGGAAGTGTATAGAGTTTGCAATTTAAATAAACTAGTCACTTAAGGACTCACTGAGAAGATGATATTTGAGCAACCCCTCAAAGGAGGCAACGGGTCAAGAAATGTAGCAGATAAGAAAATTTCAGGCCCAATTAACAAAAGCACGAAGAACCTGGACGCCAGTGTCTACCTGCCATGTTTGCAGAGCAGCAAGAAGCTCACTGTAGCCAGTTCATATAAAGGACTTCAAACTTTACACTGAAAAATGGGGAAGCATGTGACTAGTTTTGAGGAAAAGAGTTTTTAAAAAGCCTAAATAACTCAGGTTTCAGAAGAATCATCAGGTTGAGAATATACTGTATTCTGTAGAAGAGGAGACAAGAGTGGAAGCAGGAAGACTAGATATGAGGCTACTTGAATAAGCCAGGTAAATGATGTTGGTGGTTTGGATTAGGAGAATAGATTTGGAAGTAGAGATAAGAATCCAGATTCTGGATACACTCTGTAGATAAACAAACCAGAAAATTATTTGATTGGGAGAATGCTGAGTATTAGAAAGAAGGAAGTCATAGATAACTCCAAGTATTTTGGTCTGAGCAACTAAGAGGATGGAGTTACCATTGAGATGGACAAAAACTCACGAGGAGCGAGGCTGATTGATTATTTTGTAGAGAGTTAAATTTTGGATGTATCAAGATGCTTATAGGTGTGCCGGGGTGGTACAGTTGGTTAAGCATCTGACTCTTGGTTTCTGCTCAGGTCATGGTTCTCTGGGTCTTGGGATCGAGCCCTATGTTGTACTCCATGCTCATCAGGGAATCTGCTTGAGAGTCCCTCTCTCTCCATCTCCTCCTTCCCCTCCAGCTTGTGCAGTCTCTTTCTCTCTCTAAAATAAATAAATAAAATCTTTTTAAAGATTTTAAAATGGTGTCTATGTCTAAATGGAAATGTCGAATGGGCAGTTGGGAATATTAGTCTGGGGTTAATAGCAGAAGTCCAGTTTGGAGATAAAACTATGAGTCATTATTGCATAGATGAAGTATAAAAACACAAGTCTGATATCACAAAGGAGAGGTTGGACATAGAAAAAATAGGAAGAATTCAATGACTGAGCCACAGGGAACTGCAAAGTTAAGAGATATGACAAATGGGGAAACATTAAGAAACAGCATGAGAAAGAAAAGCCAGTGAGATAAGAGGAAACAGGAGGTCAGCAAAGTGGTGCTGCAGCTTGAACACTGGTAATAGCGTGAACCTGTGTGGACAACCGAGGCACAGACAGCAGGCGAGGCTTCACAGGGATGAGGAAAAGTCGGGCAAGAATAGATGACGGGGGTGCCTGGGTGGCTCAGTGGGTTAAAGCCTCTGCCTTCGGCTCAGGTCATGATCTCAGGGTCCTGGGATCAAGGCCCACGTCAGGCTCTCTGCTTGGCAGGGAGCCTGCTTCCCCCTCTTTCTCTGCCTGCCTCTCTGTCTACTTGTGATCTCTCTCTCTCTCTGTCATATAAATAAAATAAAATCTTTTTTTTTTTTTTTTATTTGACAGAGAGAAACACAGCCAGAGAGGGAACACAAGCAGAGGGACTGAGAGAGGGAGAAGCAGGCTTCCCGCCGAGCAGGGAGCCCGATGCAGGGCTGGATCCCAGGTCTCCAGGATCATGACCCGAGCCAAAGGCAGTCGCTTAACCAACTGAGCCGCCCAGGCGCCCCTAAAATAAAATCTTAAAAAAAAAAAAAAGACTAGATGACAGTTTGGTCTTGCAGAATGGTTTAAAAACTAAAACAGCCCCAAATGTAAAAACTAGTATCTTAGGATGTGAATTCTTCTTCCTCCCCTCCTCAAAAATGTTAACGGGATCCATCCTCTCCAAAAATGTTAACGGGAAGGAGCCATGGAGGAGAAACAATGCAAAGAGAAATTGCTTGTTCCTAAGCGTTGTTTTAACACAGAAAGTACTAATCTACAAAAAAATTAATATCTACAAATTGAGATTAAGTTTTAAGAAATACTATGTGTTAAAATTTACAATTTTAATAAACTGAGTAATAATCAAATAAGAACAATTAACTGTAAATTTTCCCTTCAAAGCATAAGAATTATCCTTGGTGAATAAAAACACACTGCCAATTCACTTAGCTTTATGTTATTATTTTAAACCTTCTTTTAGGATTTTTTAAAAAAATAGTAATCATAAACTAACTGATGGTTGCCAGAGGGGAGGTAGGGGAGGATGGGTGAAATAGGTGAAGGGAACTAAGAGGACACTTATAATGATGAGCACTGAGTAATTTGCTGAATCACTGTATTTGCACACCTGAAACTAATATAACACCACATGTTAATTATACTTGAATATGTTAATTTTAATTGAATTAAAATAAATAAAATACAAAATAAAAAGTCACTGTGAAAAATATATAGTAATAATAACAAAGTAAAAGACAGCAAGAAAAATCCCCTGGAAAATTAGCTTATTCCTAAGCATTCTTGCAATAAATGTATTTCAAAACACTTTCCAATTTGAATTGGTTAACAAATATACTTAAAACTGCAATTCAACCTTCTCTCTATCCAAATATAGATATCATGCAAAAAGGGGTGGTAGCCTGACAAACCAAAGATTAACTCAATATCTGTGGCTCAGCTATAAGAGGAATTTGGAATGATTAGCTCCTTACCCCAACAACCAGACAAGTGAAAGGGCTTTATTACCTGGGAAAGAAATCAAAACAATAACAATACTTTGACCATTCTTTCATAATAATGTTCAGAAAAAAACCCAAAACTTTACAAGATACATGAAGGAATATAGTACCCATAATAAAGAGAAAACAAAGTAAATAGAAGATCCACAGATAATTCAATTGAAATTAGCATGCCTGGACTTTACAATGATCATTATTAATATGTTAAACAATTTATAACAAAAGATTAACATATTGGGTGAAGTGATAGCACATTTCAGCAGATAATTAGAAGAAATAAAAAAGTACCAAATGGAAATTATGGAGTTAGAGAATATATTCCCCAAAATTAACAGAAGACTTGACATAGGTAAAGAAAGGATAAATGAATTTGAAGTGAAAAAGAAATTACCCAAACTAAAACCATAGAAAGAAAAAGACTGTTTAAAAAATGACAGTAAAAATGGTAGTAATCTGTGACATAATATCAATAATAGACATGTAATTATGCAATTGAATAAAAGGAAATAAGAGGGAAAATGAAACTGAAAATGTTTTTGGAAAAGAAAAGTCTGAAAACCTGAAGAAACTGATGAGAAATCTCAACCCACAGATTTAAAAAGCTCAATAAACCCTAATAAGAATTTATGCACACGCGTGCACGCGCACACACACACATCCCTGAGCATTCTATAGGCAAACTGCTATAAACCAAAAAGAAAATCTTGAGAGAAGACAGAGACAAAATAAATGTAGCTGAAAGAATGAACTTTCTCACTGACTGTGGAATTCTAGGTTATACAACATTTTAAAGATTGCATTTTTTATGTTCTGGAGTTATACAACGTTTTAAAGGTTGTGTTTTTTATGTTCTGGGTTGAATTGTTTATTATACATAGTCAGCAATCATTCTTATTCTGTGTATTATGTGGAAATAAATGAAGACCAACCAAATGAGAACAGGCAAAGGCTATTTATTCAGAGCTTGCTATAGCAAGAGTCAGCCACCATTACTTATGTTTGGCAGAAATTCAAAGACATGCAGAGTGGTAGGAAAGCTTTATAATGAAAAAAATGAAAGGCTTCAAGAATGTCCAGATTGGAAGCAGGGAGACTGCTTCTCCCTCTCCCTCTGCTGCTGCCCCTGCTTCGGCTCTCTTTCTCTGTCAAATAAATACAAACTTTTTTTTTTTTAAGTGTGCTATAATAAGTTCGATACATATTGAAATTCTTAGATAATCATGAAAAAAGTTAGAACTGAAAGTATTCCAGTTAGAGTTTCTCAGACTGGAGATACATATCTAGATCTAGGTCTATCTACCTACCTAACTTTATCTATCTATCTATCTATCTATCTATCTATCTATCTATCTATCTATCTATCATCTATCAGTCCAGAGAGAGGTGGTGAGGGGCACCCAGCTATATATGTCATAACAGAGCTGTATTTTAAATGTAAAGAATCAGGTAGGTGAAAAGAAAAATGACAGAAAAGGCACACCATTTGTATGAAAGCTGGTGAGGCTACATTAGCATTAGACAAAATAGATTTTAAGATAAAAATGCATTACCAGAGATATAAAAGTACATTGTATAAAGACAAAGGGTCAATTTGTTAAGAAGATATGTTCTAAATGTATGTACATCTAAAAACAGAGCTTGAAAATACATGAAGCAAAAATGGACAGAATTAAAGGGAGAAACAGATAAATGAAAATTATCTTGGAGATTTTAATATATGTTCCAGACTAATTAATAAAACAAGTAGATAAAAACCAGTAAGGGTGTAGATCTGAATGACACTATCAACCAAATTGACTTAAATGACATATGTAGAGTACTACACAACACAGCTACAGAATATTCTTTCTTTCAGGTACACAGGAAACTTCCACTAAGTCATTTCATACACTGCACCATGGAACAAATCTCAGCAAATTTAAAAGTATATAAATCATATAGAACACAAATGAAAATCTTAAAAAAAAAAACACAGAAAAACCAAAGAATTGAACACTTCTAAATAATCCATGAGTTGAATATCACAAGGAAATTTTAAAAACATTTTAATTAATATGAAAACAAAATGTACATGAGAGGAAGCTAAAACTACTTAAGTTAGAAAAAGAAAAACAAATGAAAACTAGGAAGAGTAAAGTAACCATTAAAAATTAAGAGTGGTTTAGAAAATAGAAAAAATATAGCGAAGAAGAAACATGATAGAAGTAGGTTCTTTATTAATAGTAATAAAATTCATAATCCTTAGGAATAACTGTTCATGAAAATAAAGATCAAAATACACACATTACCAATATCAGAAATGAGAAATGGCATCAAATGAAGATTCCAAAAACATTAAAAGGGTAATAAAATGATATTCTAAGCTTTTAAGCCAAAAAATTAAGTAAATTAGATGACATAGATAAATTAAAATAATTGTAACAAAAAGAAATAATAAATCAAAATATCCCTATATATGTTAGATAATGGATCTACAAGATAACAAATATAGAAATATCAAATAAAAAATAGGCACTTATTTTCTTCAGGAAAGAAAAAACAGAAAAAAAATTAGAGTAGGAGACACAGTCATCCATGAATATTTAATTTACGTGATAATTAAATATTTTTTAATTAAAAAGTGTGAGATAACAAAATTGGGAAGACAAGAAAGTGAGGATGAGTGCCTGGTATGGAAAACCAATATATGATGCCCAAAATGTAAACTAAAAATCAAGAAATAGAAAGAAGCCGTTATTTAGAAATGTGTTAAAAATGAAAAAGAAACAGTTAAAATATTTTTTGTTGCAAGAAGAGAAGAGATTAGATGAGGCATTAATGTACTTCTGTATATGCTATTTTAACATTTGAGATTTTAAACTATCCATATGCATTAACTTTATTAAAAATTAAAATAAGCTCATTATACTTAAAAGCATTAAAAAGTCTAAAGAAAAATCACATTTACTAACTTAAAACTAGTCATTCTTCATATTGTTTTGGTATTGTATAATATATAAACACACAAACAAAAAAATAAGTATTTTACTAAGTTGGAAACAGGCTATCTATGTAAATTTGGCAAACTTTGTCAATTAGAATTATATCATGACTATTTTGTGAATTAAAATTATATCATGGATATTTTGCCATATTATTGACTATTCTTCAAAGCTAATATTTTAATGATGATATAATTTTCTATTAAGAATATTCATTAATTAAACAAATATTTATGCATATTTAATATTACTAGGCACTTTCCTAGACACTTGAGATGCATTAGTGAAAAAACAGGTATCAGCTGCCCATTACTAGTCCACTACTGTGGAATATTTAGGTTTACTTATTTTGTTACTGTTGTATATATGATGTGGTGGTAGTAGATAAATATACTCAGTACTCCATTAATCAGGTAATTTCAATGTTACAGAACTAAAGAAGAAATAACATTACTTAGTGATCTGGCCTCAGAATCTGGTGCTCTTCAATACCATCTCTAAATGCAATACGTTGACATGACTTAGATTTCTTTCGATTTGGGGAAGAATGAGGTTGGTTGAGCTTTATGTGACGTGTGTGTATGTGTGTGTGTTCTAGCAGCCAAATGACCGTAGGTATTAAGCACCCATTGGATTGGAAACCTAGTGCATATGATCCCTTCCTAGAGTATTTTCCAGATGGTATATCATATTAGGGAATGAGAAAAATTTGGAGCTGTGAGACAGAAATAAAGGAGTCAGTGGAACTAGGTCTTTTTATCTTAACCTCCAATTTGATGGGGAATATTTTTTTTTTAAGATTTTATTTATTTGACAGAGAGAAACACAGCCAGAGAGGGAACACAAGCAGGGGGAGTGAGAGAAGGAGAAGCAGGCTTCCCGCCGAGCAGGAAGCCCGATGTGGGGCCCGATCCGGGATCTCCGGGATCATGACCTGAGCCGAAGGCAGTCGCTTAACCAACTGAGCCACCCAGGCGCACCAGGGAATATTTCTTGAATTAGTTTCCATTCTTTTAATTATTTATTAGATTGCAAATTTGTCTCATATTAGTTATCTCCTCTTCGTTGTTTTTATTCTTTGGAGGGTTAACTTTCTGTCTTTTGATCTCTCGACTATTTTTTGGGAGGGGTTGGTTTTTTGTCATTTTTTTCTTTTTTGGTTTTTGGTTTTTAGGTAAAGGAATAAAACAAAATGAAATCATTTCCAGTTTCCAGTTCTACAGGGAAGGAGCTTGGAAGTCACCACTGAATCCTAATGAGTAAAACGTCAGAAGACTAAAAAGCAACAAATCTTCTGGGTACCTAGAGAGATGACACAGGTAGATAGCAGCCACCAAGACTGAAAAGCCAGACAGGTGAATGCAGGGAGTCTTAGCTTACCAGGACACAGACATATAAAAGGAAACTGCTATGGGAGCCAGTGCCTAAGTAGGATTACATGAACTATGAATGATGAATTGCTGGAGGCTCAGCATGGACAACTCTGAGAGTGAATAACTCCATTGAGATCCAAGTCCTAGGGAGACCCACACAATACTGTGAGATTTACCTCATGGAGCTCAACTAGATTTCTATGGTAAATATCAGAGAAAAAGTCCCCCTAGGTATCTGGCATTGGGAGAAGAAAGGAACCATTCTGAAATAAAACAGAGGATTCAAAGCCTGCACTCAAGGAAAATAAGTTAACCAGAGTAAAACCTGCTGCAGTATTTTAAAGCCTAAAGTGACCTAAAAAGGGGAAATACCCACATCTAGCCCAGTTTTGCTATCCTGTCCTACCAAGGGGAAGGAGAAGAAAACTAACACGTGGACACAAGGCCACTAAAAGCCTGAATGTGAATTATAGGACTATAGAAGGCTTTTCTCACTAACCACATCTCACAGTACATCACTAAAGGCGTTTTACAACAGTTCCTTTTACCTATAATATCATGTCTAGCTATCAAGAAAAAATTACGGGGCGCCTGGGTGGCTCAGTTGGTTGAGCGACTGCCTTCGGCTCAGGTCATGATCCCGGAGACCCAGGATCGAGTCCCACATCGGGCTCCCCACTCAGTGGGAAGCCTGCTTCTCCCTCTCTCACTCCCCCTGCTTGTGTTCCCTCTCTGGCTATGTTTCTCTCTGTCAAATAAATAAATAAAAATA